>JAPYYQ010000112.1:0-171339 GCA_030522585.1 Anagyrus pseudococci
TTCGGACAGTTTGTGTGTAAATTTCATCAAAATGCATCGATGTCCGGGGTTTACTAAGACACATAGTAATTTTTACCCTACAATTTTTCTCAGTGTAGCTTTGTCGCGTGGGGGCATGCCTGGGCTCTCGTTTCACCTCTTGGAAATGCAAAGTAGGTTACGTTATAAGCTCGCGCCCGCTCCGAGATTGCTATCTCGGAATGTAGCAGTAGGAAGGGGGGGGGGAGGAGAGGGCACATTTTTCTTTATCGGCCGCCAACTGTTGTCGTGCGACTCAGACTGATGCAATTTTATTGCTATTATAATAGCTAGACACACACGTGTGCCGGTGTGTTGAACGACTGTCAGCAGATCGCGGAGTGTAAGCCGACACACATGGGAGTATCGTCGAGCAAGAATTGGAAATTTTCTTCATGCTCGCGGCGGTCGATGATTTTTTTTCACAACAAAGAGAGAGACAATGTCGAGGGGGAGAGGAACGTGACCGCTTAACGAATTACGCGCCAAGTTACGTCGTTAAGCCTAACGAGCCGAGCGCGCTCGCGGGAGAGAGCCTCTAGCCATCAGACTTCGTATGATTTTCCGGGTTGGCGTTTTTGGCCGCTAGCCCACGCGGAAATGTGTACCATTCGGAAAATCATGTCGTGACCTCGGCCGTAGTCTAGCGGCTTACACACACGAGTGTGTGGCTCTCTATCTCTCTTTTTCTCCCTCCCTTCCGGCGCCTCTCGCGCGCCATCATCGCCTTTGTGGCGTTCTTTTTTTAATTTTCCGACGTTTCCGTGATTTTCAAATGATGCGCTACGAGAATGTGACATTGAGATTACAGTGGGGCCGTGTGTAGAGCTTCAAACATCTAAATTTCTTTGTTCAAGGATTATTTTAGGTGTGAGACGCCGCTTAAGTGTCGTGAGAATTTGTCACTCGGGCGCGTAGCAGAGGCTAATAATGTGATTCTTCGTTTCTTCCGATTGCCGGCGTAATTATTTTGAAATGAACATTTTTAATGGAGCACTTCAATTATACGTCGTTTATGAGCTACTCAGCGAGTTTTAGCGCTTGCTAATTCATTTAGGGGTAATGAATCTGTTAACGCGACTGAGTGTAAATTTTGAAACGAAACCTGACAATGAGTTTTATTTACCAAGTAATTTATGTCCGAGATGCTCTCGCTGATGTCTTTCAAAGCGATCGTACGCGTGCACTTGGCCCTTGTCTGTCTACGCTCCCCTAGCCTAAGATCGATCCAATTGGCAAGGTACCCTGGACCAAGTTCAAGTATTAAGATTCGTTTGTAACTTCATTGCTAAAGTATAAACTGCAATAATTATCAGGCTATCCTTAAATAACTCATTTTCAGCCTCTAATCATTTGCTTTGCGCGTTTTATACAAATTGAATTTAGAGCACACAAAGTATATCGGCAATTGCAAGCTGACGTAAGGATTTAATAACTGCGCTAAGAAACTGGTTTTCTCGTTTTATACAAAAAGGCCCCCCAGCGTGGCATATAGCTGCGGTTATGCTGTACCCAATTTTAACAAAACCGTTATTTTTAATCATTTTTTACATAGCCATAACAGATTCCATTGTTCTTTTTCCATACCGTTACTCTCGAACGTCTATTATTTTTCTTCTTGCAATCGGTTTAGTTACAGCATTATTCTACATCAGCATCAAACGAATTCCTTTTTCATCCAATTGTCATAAACGTTGCTATTCGTAATAATCGTTATGTTTTTATAAGCGACACGTAATTTGACATAATTCGAAATTCCAAAACATCCAATTCTCTCTGCAACAGCACTCATAATTATTTAAAACACAAATCAACGCAGTCCAAGAGCTTATTTGTCAAAAAGCTCACGTCTCGCGAGTTTGCGTCAGCGCTGATCTATTCACGCACTAGTCCACGTAACTCGACTATCGTCGTCGTCGTCGTTGTCGTCGTCATCGTCGTAACAGCCGATTTTGCATTCCCATCGGCTGCAACGTGTCCCAGTGGTCCAGTAGTGCGCCTGCCGCGTCTAAATCGATCGTGTCGCATACGTAAAAGGAAGCCGAGCCTGCGTCTATTTCAGCCGTACGGTTTCGCGAACTTTCTTTTGCCTGATCATCGTTAACTAGACCTTGCAATTGCTGCCGATGCTTTCTGCGCAGCCGTGAAATTGACGTTTCCTTTGTTGTCGCGTGTTTCCGTGGCTTGGCTTTAATGTCATTGTTAAAGCCGTCCGCGAACGGTAGACTTTAACGGAGAGTCCAAGTCGTGAATCATTACTGCTCTACTTACCGACTTACACTCCGAGCCAATTATTAATTAATCGTCGAATTTCAAAGAATCGTTACATTTTCCATCGTTAAACCCGTAAAAGCGTTATTATCGAATTTAAAGCTGTCGTTAAACCAAAAGCAATTACAACAACAACTTGTTATTCGCATTGAAACTTCGTTGGGCAGGTTTTCTACAGACTTATCGCAAACCAAAAACAGCAGAATCCCTGAAAGAATAGATAGCCATAGATCGCGCCTATCCGATAGGCGCTCATCAATGCTAAAAGTAAAAGTTCCTCCCTCGCGAAGGAAGAAGAAAAAAAAGCCATCATCGCCGCGTATCACGCGATCACAATTCCTGCACTTTCTTCCTGGCAATGGCGTACCCTCCCGCTCTGGCTTGGCGCGCGCGCAAAAGCCGCGTAACTTTCGTTCTTTTCTCCGGGGGATTTTTACGTCACGCCGCGGAATCGGGGGCGTCGGACGCTCTCGCGCAATTTCCGAGCGCCCATTAAGTTTCACCAGGCTCGAGCGCGGCCCTCTCGACGCAATTAGCGATGCGCGCTGCTCCTCCACCCCACCTCCCCCTCTCTCCGCCGTTCGCCAGCTAGAGCGCATAGATCACGATCTTCCTATGTCCCTGGCCTTGCTGTTGCACCGACGCCGCCGCCGCGAACTTTCACGTATATAATGCACCCACGAGACTTTCACGACCCCCTCCGCCTCCCCTCCAGGCGCTCAGTCGCGGTTTTCACGCGCTGCAGCCGCAACACTCGCTTAGCTATAGTGACGCTTCGCTGGTCCTGCTCGCCTCTTCTGCTAATGTTGCGCTGATTTTTTTTGGGCTATCCTTCTTTTTTGTTTGTGGTTTCTGTGGGTTCGATAAAAATCTGGGTTTTTCTAATTGTTGTTTTTAAGAGATGATTAATAGCGGGGAATAATGAAACAAGTTAATAAACACTGAAATTTTTGGTTGAGCGAAGATTTTATAATGAATTTAACAACCAAGTTCGTTTTTCTTTTCTACAAAAAGCATTGATTCAGTAGTTTCGCCAACTTCGCAAGATAGAAGTTGAAGCTAAAGATCCTGGTTTTCCCTACTTCGAGATAAGGGCTGAAAATGGAAAGTTTCAAAGGCCCCCCCACCGACATATCTCGGGCCTAGGCACGACTGCGATCGCATTTTTCAACGAGATGCAGCCGTATTGGGAATTTGCATTTTTCTCCTGGCATTTTTATCAAATAGAAACGTTGAAGAGAAAGCGACTGCTGCTGATTTAGCAAAAGCAGTTTTTATCGCGCTCGCCAATGTATCTGAGTAATTTAGCTCGAGCGAATCGATAAACACACCATTTTTGCATTCTATTTGCACTTTCCTTGCGATTTTTCAATTTCACTGCTAAGATCGATCCGGTTTCATTTAACAAACACATTTAAAAAAAACTTCAACTCTCAATCTTCAGCCCAGCATGCGCGTCAATAATAAATTGTACAGCATTAACAACAACCACTCGTGACATAACAGAATTGACATGCACTACCTTGAGCCGCGTAAAACTCGCTAGAAAATCCAGCAGTTTACACACTGGTCTGTCGTAACCAAGCATATCGCTCATCTATCCATATAAGCTCAACGTAACTCCTCTCGTCCTTCTGATTCTCGGTTATCCTAGAATACTTGTTTCTCTCTCTTACCAGCTCATCTTTTTATTTCTACGAGCGATAACGTCTCTCTCTCTCTCTCTCTCTCTCTCTCTCTCTCTCTCTCGTGTGATTAAGCTCACGCGTGAATAAGCGTTAACGCTATGTAAAAACAGAGCCAGGATGAAACATATCCGCCGCTCTTATTCGCTTATAACGGCTAATAGCCGCGCACACCGTGACTTATCGTGCCGTGATTCAGCCGCAGCGTCGCGCTAGAATTAAAACATCGCGTGTAGAAGTGCCGGTAACGTCCAATACGCCGTATAGCTGCGGTAGCGGCCGCATGACGCGACCCTGTAGACGTCTTTGTTAACGTCCCGTGGATTGGCTCTATTATTAGATAACGCGCGCTTGAGAGCTTTTTGTTTCGATATGACTTTTGTCGCCCGCGAGCGAACGATCTCTTGTACCGCCGCTCGGTGTTCCACTGTGCGTTTTGCTATAAATAATCTTTCGGGCTCCTTTGTCGCTCCACTCCCTCCTTCCCTCACCTTTCTTTCTCTGTGTCTCTCGTTAATCATGCGCTAATTTTTCACTGAGTGTGCGCGCTTTTCTTCCCGAGCTTTGTGCGTGGCCGAGCTTTAGTCCGGATTTATCGGTATGACTTTCGATGTGATATTTATATGTATTTGTGATTTTGTTTTTTGCAACGCTTTCGGAATGGAGTTATGGAGTGTGTGCATACAGGGTTACGTAATGCGCTAATAAATTATTCATACGCATAGTCTGGTCTAAGAATTTTGCGCTGATACGCGCGCGCGTGCGACGCTTGCGAGAAATATTACGTTATTTCGCATGAAAATGCGCTCTTAATTTACACGAAATACGTGTCGATTTATTTTGCACAGCCTATCACGAAGCCAATTGTAATCGTTCGCTTGTCATGGTTATTTTTGTGAATCACTGGACAATCATCGTCGTCTTCAACTTTTAGTTTTTTCACCAGCAGCAGCAACGCGCCAGCGACACATCTGCAATTAACCGTACGGTCTAGAATTAATCAAGAGCTTGCATAATTGCATTATATCCATCGTTTGTGTGTGCAATGTCCCACGCAATTAATCGCGTATTATTGAAAGGAGCGCAGGGTTAAGCTCTCTCGAGCCTAAAACGAATGCCGCCGGTCGACTCTTGACTTTCGTGCCTCCCCCTCCCCTCCCCCCCCCCCACACCGTCGTCTTTCGCTCGCGAGCTAATAATCCCGTAATTGTTATCATCGCGGCCTGACCTATTTTCGCAAGGTTGCGCTAGAATACGCGGCTACGTGAGTAGGAGCTCACGTGCAGCGCTCGATCGGCCAATTACACGCCGGGCCTCTCCGTTCTACGACTCATCGTGCACCACCGCCGCTGCCGATCCGTTTCGCGTAAAACCCGTCGTAGAAAGCTTGGAATCGACAATTTCAAAGCGATTTTGAATCTGAAATACGCCAAACCGCTCTGTCACGAAAGCTTGCCTGCAGATCTAGGAGCGGAGGAGTGGGGAGCCGGTCCGATGCGCTTGGGAGTTTCGTAACGCGCGTGAAAGTCCGCCGGCGCATATACATCTATCTCTCCCCCGACAGACTTGATCGCGCAAAGTGGCGCACGAGAGTATTCGTGCAAGCGAGAAAGAGAGACGGAGAGATTCTAATCTAGTCGGCAGGGGGAGGGGAGGGCTGAAAAAAAGTCCCGGGGAATAGAAGTACGCGTGCCGAGGTAGAAAGTCCCGGGGCGCACACTGCAGCTGCGCGCTCGAGCGCAAAGATCAAGTTCTATGCTGCGGGAACGGCTCTCGGGTTACGCGGCCCCCCGTACCTCCACTCCGCACCTCCGCCCCTCCTCAGCTTTCTTCTTCTCTCGCTGTACGGGGCTTCTCCCGGCGCGATCGTGACTCGAGCTATTTTTTGGGGGATTTATCGCGCGGCCTCGTTGTTTCTCGAAGCCGCATTTTTTTTGTAGCGAGGGAATTTGGCGAAGTTTCGAAATTTTATGGGGATCGGCTGATGATAACGTAGCGTCGGAGAGAGAGTGCGCGATGTACAGCTCTGCGACGTAAAGTAGGGACAATGAAATGATTCGTTGGGAATTTCTGCGCGGGAGATACATTATGACGATGATGGCGCGGATTTTATTGAATAAGTTAACGATCGTGTGATTAGCGATGAACAGGCAGGATGATGGTGTTGATCGAGGATGTGCACGGTCGTTATCATTGTTTTTTTTTCGTTGTTTGTATTTACGTTGTATATCCAGCGCGAGGCATAACTTTCTATTTTTGAAAAAGAAATAAAAGCGTGGTGGTAGCGGTAGAGCAGCCAGTCGGTTTTTGCTTGCAAGAGCTATAGAGCGCAGGCTGCACGGCCGGCTGCACTCTCACGTCGCTTTCTTCTCCCGCATTGATTAGCCGTGGCAGTAGCGCCGGCGGATTGGAAAAGCCGAGGCCTAGACCCCCACGCTCTCTCGCTGTGTGTACTAGGCAACCCCCTTCACCCGCTCTTTTGCGCTTAACCCACTTTCTCGGGTTAAGGCGAGCCTGCACGCCGATCATTATCCCTCTCCCCCCCCCCCCCCCCCCCCCCCCCCCCCCCCCCCCCCCCCCCCCCCCCCCCCCCCCCCCGCCCGGCGGCGCTCTAGACTGGTACTACTATACGACCGAGGGGAAAACGAGTTGCGCTCTTGATTTAGATGCTGCGGGACAAGAGAGAGATACTCGACGGATTTACTGGCTGGTTAAAGTTAATTATTAACTAAGCGTGGCTGCGTAGTGAATCCTAAAGGAGCCTGATTTATCTTTGTCATTTCGCGCGCGATGACGTTAAATTTTTTTTCTAGATGGATATTTAAAGTTTTGGTTGAAAAATAATTATTACGCTGTAAAATCACTTTGAGATAACTTTTGTTTCTCTTCGAATCGTTAACATTGAGTCAAAGCAAAGTTAATGGACATTATTTTTCGAAAATAATTCAAGTACATCGCCCGAATAATGAATTCACCGTAAAATAATTAGACCGACGATCTCGAGACAGCGGCAGCACAGGTCGTAGCCGCCTATAAATATCATCGGCAATAACGTATGCGTCCTTAAGGGTTTAAAAATCCGCCGAGTGAACTCGTCGAAGTTCATGGCGCGCGGCGAATCCGGTCCTCCTTGAAGCCAAGCTCTCCAGGTGTGTAGGGCCTTTGCCTTGAAGTCTCGGAGATTTTTCCAAGACAACTCCACGGCACCGGCAAGGATAAACATCGAAAAAGTACAATGAGATTCTCTCGACTGCAATTACTTCTTTTTTCCCCCCCTCCTCGCCCTTTTCATCTGCGTATATATGTACTAGCTGCATTCTACCAACGTTTATTTTGACTTGAATTTATTTTACACTTACTCCAAGCCTCGGAAAAAATGTTTGAGTTAAATATTGTCAGCGCTGACTTTGTCGTTCTTATCTTTTTTCACTATTATGTTCGAACCGCCGCTTTAAGCATTTCCAAGTGCCTGCGCTTCGGAGCTGTACAATACTTTGACTTATGTTTGTGTAATAGCCAATTCGCTTAAAAAAAGAAACGTGCTCGATCTGTCATTGCCGTTGTAAACTTCGTTAATAACTATTCGCAAAATTAAACCAACATTTCGAATAAAAAAAAAGAACTAAAAATATTCGTGAGCTTTTCTTTATCGTCCACAACGTGTAAATGCTAAAGTCTTTGCGAACGGTTATAAAACAAACAGTTACTTAACAGAAAACCTCGAGCGTTATAGCGTAGGTACAGCTCTCCTATAACGTACCGCGACAGCCGCATGCACACGACAACGGTAGCTCTCTATAAAGTTGAAAATTTTCCCGATTATACCCCATCGACGTTGTCCGTCGTCGACATTGCGGGGGCCGAGGAAGAAAAAACCTTTCTCTCTCGCTGCCCCTTCCTCGCTCTCGCCAGACTGCTCGAGGTGAAGGTAAATAAGGTCGGCCAGTGCTGGAAGTGGAAGGCGCGCCATGAGAAGGGGAAGAGCAAGGGGGGAGTAAAGAGCCAAGGAGGAGGAGAGCTCTCGCGGAAATGCCGGGGATCGCGTCATAGCGTTGCACTTTCTGCTCTCGCTAGGAGGAGGAGGTGGGGGCGGCCTGCCGGAAAAAAGGAAAATGGCACACGGCGTGCGTGCACTTCACCTTTCTCTTTCTCCAGCGCGTCTGTGTGGTTGTAGAAGCGGGAGATCGGGTTCCCCCCTGTACAAGCTAGTAAAGCCCGCTTGTTTTTTTTTCTTCTTTTTTTTCGTTCGCTTGGGAGGAGGAGATAGCTGGACGACTTTTGCGCGGAGCCGCGCTCGTGTAATATTAATTGCTTGGAAAGTGCACTTTTCCCTCGGCTCGGGTTATCCGTTTGCCGATTGTTTAATTTCGTTAGGTATATAATAACGCGGGTAATGTGGGAGGTGCTTTGGAGAAATTGCGGACTTGAGGGTATTGGGATGTGTGTGTATGTGTGTGTGTGTGTGTGTGTGTGTGTGTGTGTATTGTGGGTATACAAAATTTTTACATAAGTTATTAAATAATGGTGAAATGATCCTATCGGTATCTTTTGTTTGTAGCAAAGAGAAATGTTGCATGCTATTGTTTTTGTCGATATATCCTTTTACGATCGGTACTACAATTTTTGTAATATTAAAATTTTTATTATTAGGAAGTTCCGTCGCAATAATATCCGCCAGAGGAAACGAGTAATCGTTCGTAATTTAAAAAATGTAGCTCGCCAAAGTACAGTAGCAAACTGTGTTCGCATGATTTTGAAGAAAATCATTAAAAATATTAATACGACCCTATTCCCGCGCTAAATAACAATGATCCCACTGATAAGTTCGTCTTGGTAGTGCGCGGTGTCAAGTTTCTGCAGAAAACGCTCTCTTTCTCCGTCTACTCCGGCGTTTATACCGTTGCTCTACTTGCCAACTCTCCACGACAGCAAGCACGACGACAATGACGAAGATCGCGAGAGCTCGAGAAACGAAAAAAAAAAAAAAATGAGACAAAAAAAACGTAAAAGGAATTCAGCAGCCTCCGCGGAGAGAAGCCGATCGTGCACTTTCTTTTTTAGAAAAGCGCAACCTCCACCTTTCCCTTTTCGCCTACCTCGTCATTCCCTCGACGCTTTTCCAACTGCCCCTCTCCCCTCCCCTGCATTTCGTACATCACTAGTACGGCTATTGAGCGGTACCAAGCCACAAAGGCGACGACGGCGGTGTTCTCGCGGGTGAAAACGATTCATTATCATCAGCCGAGATGCCGCTGCAGTTACGAAATATATCTTTCTCCGAGCTCGCGCACTATAGCTTGCAATGGGACGTACTGGCCGTTGAGAGCTGCAGACGAGAAAGTTGTAAGCAGCGATTCGCTAGGATTTATAATAGTTGAGTCGGGGTTAGGCCGTGAGGTTTTTATGGTTAAAATGTTTTTGTGTGCATTTTAAGGTAATTTTAATATTTTGTACAGATTGTTATTACAACGGAGCTTTCTTGAGAAATCCGCGATATATTATTAAGTGCAAGGAAAAAAAATATTGTTTTTTTCTCGTTTCCTTGTTGCTATTCAATAGTTTTGGAAAAAAATTCAAAGCATAGCGCGCAAAACTCGTATAAGTAACGACAATATTTTGTTATATTTGCACGAAATTTACGTTTGTGCACTGTATGTAATAACGTACACGAGTAATATAATAAACAATCGTTCAATGTTTCCAATGTCAACAGTACTCTGAATGTTCGAGTTATTCGGTAATAACATTTATATTACAAAAGAGGTATTATTTGCAATTGAATAACATTTACGATCGGGTTTTTTTCCTCATTACGAATATTTGCCGCACGAACTTTTTTTTTGCCTCATGAGCGTTATCGTGTCGTAAGTGATAAACTGACAAAATGCACCGTCAATTCAAACAAATTACAGCTCTCCTCGATTCTTTCTTTGCCATCAATAATTCTAATGCAAACATTGCACCGATTTAAAACCAATAATTCCCGCTTGATTAAATTCTCATTTCGTATTAACTAGCCAGTGCGACTCGTTTCTATTAATTTAATGAATCCAAATCACAACTCTCTGTCGCAATAAACAAACTCCAAGCCAGCTAGCATTCCCAGCTTAAGCTCCACAACGGGGAACAACTGCCGCAGGTTTCGCGGCACTCGAAAGCAATCGGAACGAGGGTATAAGCGGCGATCTCGAGAGCGTGAATCGTGCGCTCCGAAAACACGGTCGTCGGAATGGGAAAGCCGAGTAAAGTCGCGCGCGCGCGAAAGTGCGGGAACGGGAGCCTTCTTCGGTCGTAGGAATAAAAGGCCTGGCTTTCGCGCGCGCGCGCGAACTCCTCCTTACCGATTAATCGGCAGACGTAATTGCCGAGGAAAGTGCCACCGTGCGCGCCGCCGAGAGAATAAACGAGCCTCCCGTGGATAATAATCCAGCGAGTGTAGGTGAAGGCTTCGTCCCAGAAAAGCCCGAGAGAGCGCTATATAATGGGCAGCAAGTTCAAAATCGCGATGGGAAAAGCGAGACTCACGCGATACCGATCATCGCGCGCGTGCGCTGGGCTTCGAGCTGCGCTTCTTTACATACATACGCGAAAAGCAAAGGCGCACTCGGTAGCGCGTTTCGCGATAATAACCCTCTTCCTTCCTCAATTTCACCATTGCAATTTGCGCGCACAAGCCCAAGCGCTATAATCGCCCGTCGTTGGGTATAATCTTCGCGCGCCCAAGTCCCATGCGTGAAACTATAGTTTTGAGGATTCGGTTTTAAATACAATGCCCATTATATTTTGTCGAAGAACATTTTGCCTTGATAATGTGCCAACGAGAATAGATAATTATTTATTGCGCCTCGTAAAGCACTTCTCTGAACAACTGAATGTCGCACGTAAATTTAAATAAAAATTATAATTATAATATTTGTAGAGAGAAACCTAAATACCTTATTAATTAAATAACCGCATCGTCGAAAAGTCGTCAAACTGACAAAACCCGTCCAAGCCGCTAGTCATTAAAAAGCCATGCATAAGCCAAGCGGCCAGCACCTCGTTACATCAAAGCGCCACGCACGGCCTCACCGACAAATGAAAAAAAAAAAAACAGAAAAGAAATGTGTATATCAAGAATGGCAATGAACTCGCAGGCCCGTGCTGGGACTTTCGAAATCGCTTTCGCGAGGAGCGAACGTAACGCCCCGGTAATACGAGAGTCCGCGCGGATGCGCCCGTAATACGCGCGCCGAGGAGCCGGGCCGGAATTTCGAGAGCGGCCAAACTTTCGAAGACGTTGAACCGGCCAGTAGGAGGCTCCGTTTTCGGGGTCTCTCCACCAAGTTCAGGGACAAGGCTTTCGCGGCGCCAGCCGTACATGCCGTGTACACCTCCCCGAGAGAGCGGCCAAGTTTTCGGCCACGGCCGGCCTATAACCGGGCACTGCCGAGTTCGTGGACCTCCAAGTCGGACGCTTCCGTGTGTATTCAGTGGGCTCTAGTAAGCGATTCATTTCTTTTTTTTTCTTCTTCGTCAAGCTCTCGTACCTGCGGGCTTTGCTAGGAATTTTTGATAATTCTAAGAAACTGGAGTACACCGAGAAATTTTTGTTCGGAATTACAATTTGAATATGCTTAGCAAGCGCTAGGCAAAGTTTTTGAAAAGGATTTTCGAGGTCTTGCCGCTGATAAGCTAGAATTATGCATTCACAAAAAGAAATATTACGTTCTTTTTTTATTTTTGACCTTTTTAAGACTCACTTGAAGTTGAAAGCTTTCTCGTAAATATAGATATTGAGGCGCTATTAAAACTGTAAACATAATTAACGAGCCAGGACATTTTTAGAAGAAACGAATTACAATCTTGGAAAGTATGAGGAGAAACGACAAGAAAGCCCCATGCGTGTATTTATGTTTTCCATAGTAATAGACCAGCTATGATTGACAGGTCAGACGAAATATCACTTATGCTTCAATGAAAAGCCCCGGCAGAATCACGTGTCTGTTACTACTGAATTGAATATCAATAATGAAATGCCCAGCAGCGTTCAACTTCCAATCCAATATCCAGAAGAAATGGAAAACCCGCTGCGAGACGAAAGAAAAATACATTCTAAACATCGGAGCAACGCCTAAAGGCAGCTTTCTCGTGTAATGGCAATAGATCCAAAGTCACCCACGCCCAAGCGTGTTCGTGTATCCCTCTGGATCCTGGAAATTTAGTGTATTCCAGTCGTAAACTGCAAGAGTCTCCCCTAGCCTCGTTTAAGCCGGAAACTCGCTTATGCACACACACTCACACACTTGTATATGCATCTCCGCGAAATTTCTCCTGTGCGCCCACGACGCTGTTACGAATCGTCGTAGCGGGCGTTATGTAAAAAAATGGTAAACCGAGAGAGCTCGATCTTTGGAGGGGAGGATATGGCTGGGAGAGAGAGAGAGGGTCCACAGGCAAATATCGGGGTCAAGTGCTCGCTGGGGCCCGAATAGGCCTCTCTAGAGCTGCACGCCGGGAGAGCAGAGACGGGACCTACTTTACTTAAACTAGGAGAGAGAGAGAGAGAGAGAGAGAGAGAGAGAGAGAGAGAGAGAGACGGAGAGAATATGTGTATCGCGAGCGCCAGTCTATCGAGAGAGGCCTTTCTAATTCGTGCATGTATTAAAGTGTGACGCGCTGGAGCCAGCCGCCTTCCCCTGCAACCAAGACGTACTTAGTCGGGCGTACTCGAGCACTCGCTGTGTCTTGTATTCCCACGCGTCTACATTTGTACACCTTGGTTCTTGGATCCACAGCCATGCGATTGCACTTTTTTTGGCGCATTGTTTCGACTTGTAGACGAAGATTTTTGCGCCGAATCTGCGATTGCCAGGCGATAAATTTGAAAATTCGAGAAATTGCAAGAGGCGATGTTTAAGGATTGTGATTTAATAGAATGGAATTCGGAATATTAATTGCTTCGGGCTAAACAAGCGGAATGACAAACGAAATTCCAGTTACACGTTTCCTCCTGGCAAGTTATCCTTCAACAACGTTATACATATACGCGGGTACATCAACGCCGCATCAATCAGATATATTATCTCGGAGGATTTCCATTTATCACAATTAGCACGAGAGTCAGAAAACGGATAATCCGATTTCTCCTTAACGAGCTTGCAACGAAGGAGTACACGGACCCCCGCGCAGCCTTTGTGAAGAGTCGAGAGAGGCAAGAGGTGTTGGGGGGAAGGGTGTAATAAAAAGGAAAATAGAGAAGGATCAGGAGAGCACATCGTTACGTCGGCGTTTGTTACGCTCACGCTTGAAATATCAACGAGGTGACTCCTCCGCCAGAATAATGACATAACTGTAAATCCCCCAAGTAAAATTTAGATCGCCTGGCTTAAGTAGGCCTCGCTCCCCTCCCAAGTCTTCGACGTATGCTTTTCGGTCGATCTTCGATCGGGCCATGACTTTTTTCCTCTTTCTCTTTTTCTTTTTGTTCAGCATCAAATTAACAGAGAGGATTAGGTAACCTCCTGTTAGCTGAGTACTATAGATTGATTATCCTTGTTTAAATGTGTGTCTAGTCTAGTCAATCGTCCGTTTTTTCTTTATCATTTTTTTCTTCGATCTTTGTATTCTTAAACGTTTATTTTCTTTTCTAAGTCATTTTAGCGGTGAAAATAATGCTCGTAAAAAAAATCCGAATTCTTCTTATATGAAGCTCATTTCCATTGTATTTCAAATTGAATACGCAAGCTTCGAGCAATGCTGATAAGTTAACGCACGAAATACGATCGAAAATACTGCGCGCAATAAAGGCAGTTGCAAAATGCTTAACCATCCAGGCCGGCGACACTTTGAGCCGACCGGAAGGAGAGAGACCCATGGCTGCATTTGTTGCGATGATTCATTCCTCTCGTCTTTTTCGTAGCGTCGATCAATTGTATGTTGATCGGATGATGAGGTAAGAAGCACGGCAGACTCCGCTTGTGTAACGCGAAAAGATGTCACACGCTCGTTAATTCACTCGGACCCCCCCCCCCCCATCGATTAATTCTTTGCTGCGAATATTGTGTCTTTTGCTCAATGAAAGCTGCACGACGTTTTCAATTGGAACACAGAGTAACTCGAATCGAATGGTTAACTGATTACCCTTTGATTTGATTACCCTGATTTCTAAAAACAATCTACTCAACGTGTGGTCCGCAATCACAATTTTACGAGAAAAGAAAAAGCACTAAGTGAAATAACAAGGTAATTATGAAACGACAGAAAAAAGGTAAAGAAATGATTGGAAACGCCATTAAGAGGCTTAATTGTGTAAAAAAAAGGAAGGAGGAAAATCTTCGGAAAGATAGTTTAAGATCGCGAGGGAAAGCACTGCAGCAAGAAAATCCTGCTAGTGAAATTCAGCCGCTCTCGTGGTGCACATGGTTGGCGCGTGCACTTTCTCTTCTTGGATGACGCCCCCCTCCCTCCCCTCCCCCTTTCCTCTCTCTCTCTCTGCCGTTAACGTCGCGTATAATTAGAGGGACTAGAAGAGGGAGGAACGAGAAAAAAAACAATACTTAGCCGTGAACGTATACGCTGATCCAGCTGTGCTACTGCTGCTACGCGCAATTAGAAAATGAAGGTAGAAACGCGCGAGCGTCCGTCAGATTTCGTCATTTCAGCCGGACTCCATTAAAGTCGCGCATCCGATTATTATCGCTTCGATTGCGATTCTCTATATCGGAAGAGTTTACGGTATTTTTAAGTTTTTTTTTTCAGGATTAAAGAATACATTAAATGCCAAAGAATATTTAAAAAGGGAACGAAAAATCACGCGAATCTCAATATCCAAATCTATCAATTAGTCGTACAACAAATAAACTTTGAAAATCGTTAATCCAAGAAAGTGAGCAGCCCAGCATCGACGTCAATCCAAGCGAAAAATAAAAATCCGAGCAGCAGGTTTCACTATCCCCCAGTTAAGCTTCAGCTATCCCTGTAATTGACAGCGATAACATCCTAAGCTCGGGCAGCTTTATGAAAGCAATCGACGAGATAACTGCAGGTCCAAGTGAGCCGCTTTTTCCCTCTATTTCTCCCGGTGGAAAACGAAAGAGAGGAAGTGTAATGGAAGTAGCTACTCGAAAAAGAATAAGTAGAGGAAGAGGGGAGAGGGGCGAAGGAGGAGGGAGTAAAGGGGGTCGCGCGATGGGCAGCAGCAACAGCATTCGCCGCGAGAGAGAAAGTGCCGGAGTTGTCTCGCGAGCAAGCGGGGAGAGTTGTTGTGCAGGCCAAAAGAGAGAGAGAGAGAGAGAGAGAGAGGTTCTAAGTCTGATGGCTTCTCTCTTGCACGCGTCGACCTCGAAGAGAACCCAGGTTCAATATCCGGACGAAAAAATACGTGCCCGACACAATTTCACGTGAAAGTTTGCGCAATCGACGCGCAGCCCACTCGCTCAACAGGATCGAGAGAAGCTTCGAGATGACGTGAATATAATTTTGCTTCTTACAGCCCGTGCCTTATTCCTTCAAGATTTCTCGATATTTTTTTCTTTTTGTATTTACAGTTTTATTTATATCTTTTTTTTACCTCTTTTGAAACTTTGTATTACAACGGTTTCATTGAATTTTCGAAAATTAATTCTGACATTTTAATTTTGAGTTTAAAGTAATTCACAGTCTATCACATTTTTTGATATATTTTAATCAAGTACATATGTAAGTACGTATAATGATTTAATCTGCGGAATTATTGGTCAAACAAACGCTAATCAAATCCTCTACTGACCGAGTATTTTAGGTCCTTTTTTTATATCATTGATTTTCTAAAACATTTAGCCGTATCTATTAATCTCATCTCGAAGTTTATAATAATATCACAAAACACATGATTAGTTCGCTTGCGGATTAAGGCATATCGTTTAAATCAAGCTCGATTAAATACCAGTAGCATGACGGTGGCTGGTTAAAGTTTTGTCATTATCACCGAGTTATTAATAATCATTGAACTGTTATTTAATAATTATTAAACACTTGTGTGGACATCGCGCTTATCATGAGTCACAGCCCTGAATTCTCATTACATCTCGCTATATCCGAATAAGCTAGCGGTTGATTCACCGCAAACATTTATTACGCGCTCATCGTATTATCCAATACAAGACGACTTAATCAAGCATAACAAGACTCACTAGGCAAACTAAAATGACATTTGGCTTATAACGAATAGCGTAGCTAACCCCCTCCCCCCGCACGTACTATTCGCTGAATCACCCCGAATTTTTCGCCGATTACCGTCTGCTTGGATAATCAAAGCGACGTCCGCGAAACTAGCGGTAGATCCATCGGGCTAGAATGATGGAAGCGAAGCGAGAGTTGAGAAAAAATAAGGCTGTCGGCTTGACGAAAAGCAGTTTTTACGACGCATTAGCGTACAACGAGGTCGAGCGTGCAGCTCACTCTCTTCGCGCGATTTATCCGGCGCGCTGTGTATAACAGAAAACAACGATAGTTTCGTAACTCGGTTAAGTAACGCAGCGCAAGCCTACTAAATGACGCCAGGAAAAAAAACGAAGGGAAACAGAGGAAAAAATAAAGAATGGACGAGGGAGCGAAAAAATATAATACCAAGGCTCTTTTCGTTATTACGCGAGATAACGGGTCTACGACGACGATAGCGCGAAACACGCGGTGTCCCTCTCTTTCTCGAACCGTTGTTCTTTCTCTTGTTCTTTCTTTTTTTTTTTAATGTGCTCCGTGACTTCTAACGGTCACGCCTGTCTGGCTTTTTTTGACTGCTTTTCTAATTCGCGTCGCGTCGATTGTGTGAGCGCCGCTTGTATGTATAGGCAATCGAACCGGTTCTTTTTCGAAAAATTCTGATTAGGTTAGCACACCGTACTCCCCCGTAGTGGTATTTTCGTAGCTTACTATAAATTTATCGCGATTTTCACTTTTAATAACCAACCGCTACCGGATGTACCGAAATTTCCCCGTTCCCTCGGAAATAAAAAGGAGAAAAAAAGCCCCCGATAAACATCCAGCCAAAAAAGGGTTGACATTAAAAATAGCGCAGTCTTTTATTAATAACGACGTATACTCGCGCAATATTTATGCCTCCCATCATCGCCAATTTACGAACTTGAAGCGGGAACGCGCCCGAGCTGCAGCTACAACAGCAGCTTCAAATTAAGCACTTCCTGACTTCAGAGCCGGGCATAATTTACGGGTACTGCACGCGAGTAGCAGCGGCAGCAGCCTATTTTCAGCGGCCCAAATTCGCGATAAAGAAAACTGCCAATTACGCATGTCCGAAAAGAGGTACACGTTAGCACCTGGACGCGCGCGCGCGATACCCCGAGCGCCACGCGACAGTAACCCAGCACGCGCCTGCCACTCGAGAGAGAGAGAGAGAGAGAGAGAGAGAGAGAGAGAGAGAGAGAGAGGAAGGATGCGAGGGCAGCGGGGAGGGAAGGGCCTGCTGGAGAAAGAGAGAGAAAGAAGCAACGGGTGGGGGGCAAGTGAAGGAATACACTACTCCACAGCAGGAGCAGGCCCCTTCTCGTGGGGTAATGTAGGTCAGTAAACGCGTGCGCGCCGCTGGCGGCGCAGCCGGCTCCGGAGAGCACTTTCTCCGGGGACCGTTCGAAAAACAGGATCCCCGCGCCTCGCGGACGGTTATATCTTCCGTTAGGGAATCGGCCTTTCTTTCTCTCTGTCTCTCTGTCTCTCTCTCTCTCTCTCTCTCTCTCTCTCTCTCTCTCTCTCTCTCTCTCTTTCTGTCTTAACCGGCCAAGAGCGCGCCTCCTTGAAATTCTAACGGGACGCGGGCCCAACGGTACTCTCTTCGTATTTATAAGCGCACGTACGCGCCGAAGGATGGAAGTCCGTCTGGATCAAGGTCATCGTGGCTCTTGCGTGGAAGGACATGACGATGAGAATTTTTTTTCTTCTCCTTTCCTCTTCTTACCCAAGGGTTATTGGGCAGCAACGGGGAATCTTCCTGGTTGTTTTTATTCTCTAAAGCTTGACGGCTTGTTCGTTGTGACGTGGGCATGTACCGGTGTACATGTCAAGGCCGCATGACCGTGGATTATACGAATGCAATTTGTATGTTAAGATTACGATGATTAGGAATAAGCAGTTGGGCGTTCTTTGAGGAATTTTAAAATGCTCTTGGACAACGTCGCGCATACTTTGGCTCTTTATAAAGCTATTTTAAAGACAACTGTAGGATATTGGATTCTCGTTCTCTTTATCTTAATGATGCAACAAGCTCAGGTTCTTATCGTATTGTGTATGGCGTATTAAGTAATTCGTTTGATTATCGTACATACTTTTCTTCTGTGAATCGAACAGGAGACTGCCAATAACTGAATATTCAAAGATGATCGACAAACAGAAAAGAATAGTCTTAAGTTACATCTATCAAGAAGGAATGGATGTGTCTGAAGATTTTATTGACACTATCTGCAGCCACAAGTAGGTCAGACCAAACCATAATGAATTCCTCATCTGTAAGGCAAGGAGTTAATGCTAATGTCGATTTAAAAATAATCTAACGTCAGAAAAAAGACGCAAACTTTTGATGGGTTATAAAATCAAAATATATATACAACTCTAACGTTTTTTTTTCATCCATAAACTCGTCTCGCAAGATCGCCTGTAAATATATTTCACAACTTTCTAAACGCAAATTTTGAATTAGCACCTTTCGGAATTCGAACGTTTCTTCAAATAAAAACTCCGCACTTCAAATTAAATCGAGTTCTAACACTTTGAAGAGGCTGGCGAATAATAAAGAGAAAAAAAGGCAGGCTAATGTAGTCTGACGAGCCAAGAGGTTTTCATTACCAACGCTTAAGGTTATCGGAGACATATTGAATTTTCGCGGACGCTCAGCGGCACCCCGAGTGCGTAACTGTACATTTGTAGAATGTTACAGATACATATCTGGCACGTATACATATACATGCACGAGTCGAAGCAGGAGAGGCTATTCGACGAGAGAGAAGAGATTATCGACAGCAACTGCTTGGACGGCTCCTCGACCTCGTCACGGTCATAGGCTCGTTCGGTAGGCAGATAGAGGCAGGAGAAAGAAAGAAAAGGAGCCTTTGGAGCGAGTTTCGAGAATAGATAGGAGTAATGGAGGCACACGCCCACTCGAGTGAGAATTGAGATATGGGTACACCAGACCCCTCGCGTAATGAGACTAGGGCTTGGTGAGTGCGTCTGTGTATGTGTGTATGCCTCGAATTCCTGAGGGTGTGAATTCTGTAGCTCTCAAGCTGCGTGATATATCGTCGCCTTAGTTTCAGCCCGCTGACATTTTTACGCCTGGACACGAATTGAAAGGCTTGAGACTCGTACAAACAGCCTGCTTCTCTCTCTCTCTCTCTCTCTCTCTCTCTCTCTCTCTCTCTCTCTCTCTCTTTCTCGCTAGTTGACAAATGCAATCTTGAAATACAGTTACAAATGCCCGTTTGATTTCATTTTCAGACGCCTGTATTGGTGTGTTGTGTATGCACGCGCGTGTGTATGTGGACTTTATTTGGAACACGGGATAAATTGTAGCCGCGAAATAAATCAGAAGGAATCGGCTTATCTGCGGCTAGATTATTAACATCGGATTATTTAATACAAATTACATCGTATCGCTTACCGCGCCTTTTTCTTCCGGTAATTCATACTCGCCCATATTCCGGAAGGAAAAAAAATAACGAATCTTTACGTAAGCTCCTTTTGTAAACATTATTTCTGGTCGTCATCGCGTAATCATAATTCGTTCCTCCATTCGAACCCCCATATTTACGCAAACGAAACAGCCGGTTATTATAATTTTCCAGTGGCATTAACTCACCCTAGTCCGCTCTAAAACACACTAAATTAGCAAAAGCAGCTTTAGAAAAATCAAATTAGTCACAACAGCGCGAATCGATTTTCCGGTAGCAATAACACATAATACACAGCGACAAATCAGCGCATCGCTAAGCCCGCAAGAGGAGAAAGGCAATAATCAGCAATCTCTCTATCTCTCTCTCTCTCGTGAGAGCGGCTGAGATTTCATCGGTGCAAGAACAAGAGCAACCGAGCGTGGCGCTCCGAGTATACAATTGCTTCCCCCCTCCGCCCCCCCCCTCGCCAACAAATTTCCTTATGAGCTCACGGCATTATGCTGTGACTCGTGTGGAAGAAAGTCAGCCGCGCGAAATTAGTAGAGGAGAGCAAGAGAAAGATAGCGAGAGAGAAAAGAATGAGGTAAGACGCGATGCATTATGGCTCTAATGTCGAGTTATCGCTATAACCACGAGAAAGTTTCCTTCCTCTCGGTTGCTCTCATTAATGCGATGCTCTCGTCGACGGTTCGAGGGATCGACGGTTTTGGTATTGGAAATTCACGTGGAGCTTTCTTGGTGGGTGTCGGGAATATCGTTTCTTGCGACGGACGCTGCTATTACTTTCCTCGTGGATGATCGGTAATGCTTATAGTTGATTTATGCCGATCTTCAATATCAATTACCTTTATTACGGGGTTGGGGATGATTTGAGAATTAGAGAGATGAAATTAGAGATATTACTGTGTAGAGGGAGAGTAATTGGTTGAGAGACGAAAGGGGTTTTAATTTTGTTAATGTTAAAAATAAAATTTCTCTCATTGAAAAATTGCCTGACGCCGAGGGTAATGTATGATTTAATTTCGTCAAATCTCTAGCATTTCAATGAATCTTAGTCAGATAGGCTGTTATCTCATGTTCTCTTAATAATACAAGTGTGAAACAGCAACACCTGTCATTTGTCAATCAAGAACGCGGAAAGGTGCCTTTTATTCTTACCGATCTGGGCTCATTATTATATATATATATATATCTATATATACATATACATATAGCGAAGAAAGAAAGTCCAACTTATGCATCGCACCAACACGAGTGCACTTCCTTAATTACCCGCTCGGTCCTGCCAAAATGAAAAAATCAAACCCTCATTATTGTCTCATATCCCGTAACAGGACACACTGCGATTTATCTCCTCCGGCGACATTAGAAAACGAGGAAGCGCAACTAAGCGCATTAAACTCGGGAGAAAGAGATGCTAATTCTCCAATCGAAAATGAGACGTCGTTACCTCTATCAAAAAATTCAGCTGTCCGTTCGCTCTCAACCGCATTCGGCTTTACACTGTAACCACGGACTAAAAAAGTAAACAGAAGGTAAAAAATTTGAATACCCACCCAATACATCGGTACATAAAGCATACGAGTTAAACATCCTATGGCCATTAAAATCCACAGAAACGTCGTGACTGAGAAGAAAAAAATAGCCCGGAAGAAATGTGACACGCGGATAGAGAGGAGGAGGGAGTTAAGAGTGATGGTCAGGGAGGCGTCGAAGAAAATCTAACGGTACGACCCCGCTCCGAGCTGCAACGCGCCTACATCTTGCCGATATTACGCGGCGAAGAAGGGGGGAGAGTCGGAGTTTCGTAACCCGCGGGTTTCGTAATCGCTCGAGTAGCGGATTCAGGATGGACGATGCGCGAGCATATTGTGTCCCGTGGGCGCGGCAGCGGCCGTCGTGACGGCCACTCGGATCCGCTGGGTTATTCGTTGAGAGATTGCCAAGCGGAGATGGACGTGTCGTGCCTGAATTTGAATAATATGAAAAATATGAATATATTACGGTTGGATAGACGATATTCGTGTTGCTTCCTCGTATAGGAAGTTTTCTATAGGTTGGAATTTATTTAGTCTTTTGGTTAAATTTTCAAAAAACGCGACGAGTGGAAGTGTATTATTTTTAATTAAAAATGTTCAAACAAAGAACATTAACAATTTTCCACTTTGACGCGGCCTCTCTTAACCTACAAAATTCTTTCCAACAGTATTATTATTACTCTTACTTTGTTGATGTTCTCTACGCAATTTTTTCGAGCGATATGGCAGGATAATTTTCTATGATGAATGCTTCGTGCCTGCTGCCCTCGAATAAATAACGATTCCGCTGATTCTTCGGCTCTTCGAAAAATTTTCATCTCCCAGGAATCCTATGTGTGTGAGTGTCTACTGGACGTGCCAAGGCGCGCGAGCGCGTTAGTGTTGGCTCCTCCACGTTACCGTAATGATATGCAACGGTACATAGTCCGCGTCGGCATCAATAGGTAATTAAGCCGCTCGTAACACATGAAATCGCGGCTAACGTTTCCTACGTGCCTCCCGCAAGTGCGCGAATAAGTGCGATAGCCTTGCGTAACTTAATTAAACATCGCCGAGAGGAGCTTATATTGAATATCGAACGGACATTGCTTTATACATTATTTACGCAATTAAGAACTTTTTTTGTCGCGGAGCCCATACATGCATAAATGCGCGGACACACACGAGAGCGATATGGAAAACCGTTGCGGAGGGAAAATCGGCCCGAGTCAGAAATATTTTTCTGCAAACGATCGTCGTTATTTATGAACGAGAATATTCGAATGGCATTGAATACGTTTTCTCTGTCATGCTGTAACGAAGGAACGCTTAAAAGGTAATAAATGTTTAGCCTCGACTTCCGCCATAATGCGTATGGAGAGTTACATAAAAGCGTGAATTAACAGATTGTCTCGTTACGACTTTAATACCGAACTTATTAGAAAAATCTCAATATAATACAATCGCGTAATTAGCTCGCGCCGAGTCTTGTAGTCGTACTAATCTAAATATTTGACTAGAAATTTCGAGCCGAGGGCAGTCGTGAATTCGCGAGGTTGGAATGAACCGTAAAAACATTCCAAATAAAGTATAGAAACGTCAGGCCGGGCCGCTTGGAAAGCAACGCGGCGGAAGAGAAGGAGCAAGGGAGGGAGAGAGGAGAGAGAGAGAGAGATAGTGGGAGGCAAGTTCAATGTGAAATTTCTCCGGCGATTAAGCCGCGCCGTGCGCCGTGTACCATAATAACATCGGTTCCGCTCGCCGCTATAGACCGCCAACTTTCACGTCACCGTATACTCCCTCTCTCTCCGACCTCTCTCTCTCTCCCCCACCCTCCGCTTCTCTTCCCTCCCGCCTCTCCCCAACGCTCTATCCGTTTCTTTCTCCGAGCAAGAAAGTGTACATGTAACACTTACATTACGGGGTTAACGTAACCGCGCGAGCTCTCGAGACTCTCTCTCTATCTCTCGGTCTTTCTCGGGCCTTTTTTTGTATCTCCTCTCCTTCTCGCTCGCTGATGCTGTGTGTACGCGTGTGTGCCTTCTAGACGGCAAAATTCGAGCGTCGAGAGACATTTCGTAAACGCCTTTTTTCGGGGCCAAAGTCATTGTCAGTGTCAATGCCAGTGTCTCTCTCTCGGACCAAGCGTCAACGATCGCGCGCGCTCACCTCTTCTTTCTTTATTTTCTCTTTCTCTCTCTCTCTCTTCCTCTCTTTCTGTGACCGAGGGGCATCTGGTGTGGCACCAAATTTACATAACGGACCGTCATTCATTTTGTTTAAAGCCGTTTTTTTGGCGGTTGTGTAATGTTTGTCGTATGCGATATTGTAGTTGAACTACAGTTACATTATTTTAGTTGGATGAAATTATTTCCCGACGATCATATGCAGCAATTTCTTAGGGGGAAAATATTGAATTTCTTTTGGAAAATATTAATATTGGATTATTCGTTGTTTTTTTTCAATAATGCACACGCCTGATTATGCGTGTAAATATAAAGAAAGTTATAATAAATATACTGTTAATAACAGTAAAATTTAAAATATTTTTATGTTCCGTTTGATTCTCTTGAAAAAAATTTCTGTTAAAGTTATTATTACCGTCTCCGGCTACACTAAACTAAAGAATCATTGCGATAAATCTGCAGTAGTTTTTTTTATGTCAAGTAATTGCGTGCCATTAATTTTTTTAGATCTTGAATTCCCTATAATCTCTTTATAACTGCGATGGAATTGTGGAAAATTAATACAAATAAAACATGTTCGTTTTGAGTTTGAGGCGAGACAGAGAAAATTTTAGAAAGCAATTCCGTAGAAAATTATGGTAAACCGCTTGAGGAAAACGCGTAACGATCAAAATGCTTATTTAATTCAAATTAACACCTTTCTTTACGACACATAAATAATTCTAGTAACGCGTAAATCTACCTTTACGTACGATTATAAAATTACGTCTAGGAACATTACTATAAACTTTAAATAATTTAAACGAGTCATGTCCCTCTCGTACAGCTGTTGTAAATCTCTCAATTTTTTACCATTTCAAATTTCTAGTCCAAGCTGAAACGTAATAACGTAATCTTACACATCTAACTCCAATTAAATTATAAAATTTGATTAGATCCAAACGCTATTCTCGAGTTTAAGTGTCATCCGGCAACAGTAAACTTTATTTGGATAGTGCTTCTTTCGGGAAGAAACGAAATACATAAGAGCCACAAACGAAGCGTAGCCGAACAAAATTCTCACGGAAATAATCCAGTTTGTCGTAATATCTGGGACAATTTCATATTCGCCGCAACGTGCGTGAGCCACGGGTATAAGGCGGTAAAGGCGCTTTGCGGTCGAAAAAGGACGGAGCTACATAGCACCGCAAAGGAGTGTGCGTACGGGATGAAGAAGGATGCGCCTGTAAAGCAAGCACACTCGGTCTGTGCTCTCTCGGGCACAACGGATAAACGGCGACGTGACGTAATTATGCCCTAAAATCCCAATTTCGAGCATTAGTCGATTCCAGGCTGTACCGTTAGTCCAACACGTGCTCTTGGAGAAAGAGGAGGTCGGGGAGAGGAGGAGGAGATATGCCCGCTGTGACGCTGCGGCCTCCTCTCCGCGACTTCTTTCGCCGGAGAGTAGGTTGAACGTGGGTACATATACATGTAAGCCCCGCAACGCCGGGCTTGACTTTATAATTTATACGATTAGATCTTTCGAACGAATTTATGAATCCTTCATGCCGGCTACGAGATGCGGAACAGTACGCCTCCTCTCCCCCTCCCCCAAACGCGTTTGTTTATTATTAGTTACAGCGATAGCGATTTGTAAAATTCTGGCAAAAATCGCAGTTGTACAATTAATTTAACTATTTATGCTTTGGCCTATCTAAAAATAATCGTATCTAAACAATTATCCATAAATAATTGAAATAAGAAAATTCTATTGCAGAAGCGAGTATGAAACGGTAATAATCCAGGGGCGTCAGTGTTAAACGCATCCAAATGTAAAATCAGATATTCGATTATACCGACAAAACCGCCGGTAAATTGTGGTATCTCCTTAAAAGCGCGATCGTGCCGCAATGTTTAAACGGTTACTTCCTTGCTCGGCTCGGGCCCGATAAATATTTACACTTGTGGCGCTCGGCAGTTGCATAACAAAACACCAAAATCAGAAGCAAAGCAGGGAAGCAAGCGATTCGCTCACGCCGAGATACGTACAGAAGGCCCGACAGACGTAATCTGCAAAAACGTGAGATATCAGCGTTTTCGCCGGCTTCCTTGGGCAGATTGGACTGCGCGATGTTAGTGCCCCCTCCATTCTGCCTCCGGTATTTTGGATAATTATTTTGAAAATTCAGTGTCCGCCGTGAAGGATAACGTGTCCTCTTGCTCGTATAAATACGCGATTGCTATCGGAAAGTGCATATCTTTGAAATCTCTCTCTTTATCGCGGCTGTTGTTTTTGTTTTCCCCTCTTCATTTTTTTCTCTTTAAAAAGGAATTTTTGCTGCGCTCACTGACGATATACTCGTTATTTTTATTGTCTTCCGTAATGTCGCGTACCAACGACACTTCCTTATGATTTTCTTCGTTAAAGAAAAAAAATTCAATTTTATTGTAGGCAGAGTCTTGAAAATCAGATGCAAAACTGAAAAAGCAAAAAAAAAACATCAATACAGATCGTAATCACTCCTACTTTTTGTTTGCTGCGCATCAACATTCTTCGTAGAGAAGAAACATTTGAATCGCGATTAACGACCTCTCAGGCTCTTTTTCTTCCCCGAATCGCCGATGCGACGCAACATCGCGGAAATCGTTTCGATTTATTTATTCGCGCGAGTTGCACACGGCCAATTGACAAACACAAGCGATCCGTTTTCTCAAGTCTGCGCAGTTTCCGCCCTTGCGCGCCTCGACGTGTGGCATTGCCGATATCGCGCTTCCCGATTCGCGAGCTTGCGTAATCAACGCGCCGTAACTTTCTCAAGGATCATCATTTCTATGTGCGCCTGTGTCTATGACTGAGCCATTCGCTTTATCTTGTACTCCGAGCTCTATATGGGCTTGTAAAATTTATATCTCTCCGATACAACTGCTGGCCTTTGTTTCTAACTTTTTGCGCTTATTGTCAGCAATGGAAATGAATACATTTTAGAGAATTGAGATATAGAAACTTTGTTGACTTTAATAAAGATGATAGTTTGTTCAACCTTGATTTTATTAGATTGTCAAGTATCAAGAATAGTATTTTGTAACGAAATCAAAGTATTCAAAAATTTATTTTCAGCTCGCACACATAAACCCAAAATTTATTCGTTGCACATTAACACATGATAAACAAGCGCCCATTAAACTCACGGCTAGACACGTGTGCGTTTGCTCGAGAGCGTCAACAATCGAACGAATGAACGTCAATTAAGCGGTCGTAAGAAAAGTGGGGGTAACAAAAAAAAAGAGCCAAGAAAATAATCGCGACAACCAAGTAGAGTCAATATAGTCAATGCAACGTTACACGCACATTACGCGTCGCTGACCTCGCCTGAATTTATCGCGTCGCACAGAAAAAAAAAATACCTCCAAGAGGTAGAAAAAAAAGGAAAAAAAACCTCGATCGACGACAACTGCGCAAGCTCCTCTTAGGCGCCCGTATATACCTGCTTTACGTCCGTCATACTCGCTTCCTCTTTATCAGCGAAATAAGTAGGTGGGAGCTGTCGAAGGTCTCGCGAGCTCCAGCCTCTCTGGCAGACAGTCAAGGACTTCCGTACCGAAAATTCGCTTAGCTCCATCTCTGTCTTAACGATGGCACTGTTACTACTGCAACTATATACAAGCGCGAGTTAAATCGAAATTGTTCGTCTTTGTCGGATTTTATGATATTTTGCCGGTGTGCAGGCAGCTCGCGGAAGTTGCAGCGGCCCGCTGTATCCAGTTATAAAGCCGTTGGATTTACGACGGCCTGCTGACAGGAACAAAGACGCGTACGAAGGTTGCGCCAATCCGATTGCCAATAGCTCGTAATTATTCTTATTTTGCTTTTTTCCAACGGCCAGTGCGCTTCTTACTTCGTTTTGATAAATAGAATATAATCCTGAGTGTATATAACGAAATAATACACAACACTCGGGGAGGTCATGTTGTTAAATACGCGGCTCTTGCGGTAACGTCGAATTTAATAATTGTTATGGATGCGAGATTATTTCGTCGATCGGGTTCATCGACCTGATATTTAGCAACGCTCAAGGATTACTTAATCTAATAACTTGTTTTCATTTCATTTTACGAAACGACTCGCGCGCTTGTAGCGCGTATTATATAAAATCTTGTTTAACGTTTCGCTAACTTCACACTTGCCGGATTAATTATCCTTGATGATTGGTAATGAAAATTCAAACTTCCCGCTTTCTACCAAACAATTTCTCTAATCGATAATCAATTAAGCCTCATTACCTATCGCAATATCTTGCGCGCCAGCATTATTCCGAGTTCGATAATCAGAATTTCGCCAAGTTTTTAATTTTCCTTCAATATTCGGTGTACCGTTAATTCGAAGGAAAAAAAACGAGAGAGAAAATAATGAGAAAAAGAACAAAGATGCTGCTTAAGCTCCGGCTGCTACTTCGAAATCAATTAGAGCGTGCTGGTTGCACGGGCTTTGTTCGTTTGTTGACGTTGGCACACGAGCCGTAGCCTTTCGCAACGCTCAGCTCGACATCAATTATCTTCCGCGTCTGCATACGTCAACCTCAATGATCCCCTCGCCAAAACACAAAGTGCAAAGAACGACATAATTTAATAATAATTACACATCCGCCACGTTTCGAGCAGTAGCGCACGCTTCATCGTCATAGGCCATCCACTCCTCTCGGACTAAACTATACAACCATACAACATACCACATTAAAACCTGAAGATATTTTATTTATCTCCCGCGCGTACTTCCTGTCTCTCTATTCGATAGGCCCCTAATCAACGAGTGCATCCTCGACTTTTCTAAATTCCTTACCAGATTACTCGGTATCCAACTGGCGGAGGAAAACTTTGAAAATGGTGTGATAGAAACAGATCCAGGAGACTAGTCGTCGTCGTGACGGAAGTGCCATAACCCTGAGATAGTCATGCGTTGTTCGTATGCG
Source organism: Anagyrus pseudococci (assembly GCA_030522585.1). Classification (NCBI taxonomy): domain Eukaryota; kingdom Metazoa; phylum Arthropoda; class Insecta; order Hymenoptera; family Encyrtidae; genus Anagyrus; species Anagyrus pseudococci. The sequence continues at coordinate 28,265 of JAPYYQ010000112.1, forward strand.
CACGAGGAGTAGGGGTGAGGGGCATGTGGAGAAGGAGAAGCGCGCGTTATATGGTAATGCGCGTCCGTGAAATGTAACATTTATCGCAGCGTGAAGAGCTTGAGCTCCGCCGGGTACATAATAATATTATCTATGCACTCCGCGGACAGAGCCATTTGGCATGCGAGACGCGTGGAAGGTCCGACGGGCGTTTATAAGGCTGTTAAGCCAAGCCGATGACGACGACGACGACGACGACGACGTTTAATCCTATGCGCGCACCCGGTCAATATTGACGACTCGACACAGCCATTCTATCGACTACGTAATTTTTTCGATTTTCGTTTACGGCGATAATCAATGTCAGCGGCACTCGTAACATTATTCGCACCGCGCGTTAAACCTCGGCGCGACAAGTCTCGGGAAATGTCGCGATCTCCGCCGGTACACCGAAATACAAATATCGCGCGCTGCCTTTTGTGGCTGTACGCCCAGACTCTGGTGGATCTGGGCCATTAGGTCGCGCGAGGCTCCTCCTCCTCCTCGAGTCTCTTGACATTTGTTATGTGCGACTATGCCCCGTACTCCCACCGAACGTTCGATCCTGGGAATTTGCTTGGTTCGCCGGATTTTTCAGACACAATACCGGGCTCGAAGGTAATTTTCGAATTTTAAACGTAACGTCCCACTTGCGCGAAGCCAAGACTGCGAAAAGAGAGAAAGACTGGAGTGGGTGGGTGTGTTGTTGATCGGCATTGCTTTGCATTTCGGACTCTCTGCGTCGATTTGCATGCTCGGCCTTCTTTCTTCGGCTGTAGGAGGTCGAAAAACCCGGACGCGCTGTATATGCGTGTACGGCGACGGAAGCGCGGCTTGTCGGGAAATTAGCATTTTAAAACGCATGTACGCAGTGCGACGTTGTATGGCGCGTATGACGCAAGGGCTCCTGTGCGTGTATGCGACTATCACTAGCGACTTGCGCCAAGCTTCCTTTTTTGACAATGCGTCATTAATTGCGCTTGGCCTACTGAACCTTGTGTTCTCTTGAATACCTATATCGAATATTACTTCAATTAGAATTGAAATTCATCATTATGTTTATCAATATTAGAAGGAAGAACAAAAACCCGTCAATTAACGCTAAAAACCTAGTCCAATTAAATAACAAAATTGTTTCGCGATTGCTCATATAAGCTGCGCGTTTCATAAATCACGTCACTTCCCCGATATACCCGAATGGGCAAATATACCGTGGCAGCAGTCGACGCAAGATCGAAACTCCTTATCAATCAGCATTTTAACGAGCTAGGAAGTCACTGCAAGTTCGAAATACCACGCGACCTCGGCTCTCTCTCTCTCTCTCTCTCTCTCGCTATACGCAGAAGAGAGAAAAAAAGAGTCGTTTCAAGCCGTTGTCGACGCGCCGGTTGACGCTTTGTTTCCTGCAAATATCGAGGACGATCTTGGAAAATAGTTCCTCGATTAGCCGGCGCACCGAGCGATTGTAAAACTAGAGGTCGACCGGCTTAATGTTTGCGAGAGAGTGTCAGTTCCTGCATTAGCTCAAACAAAATACGCACCGTGTACCATAAATATTAATCAGGCGGTGAACGCACGCGCAATTTCCTTTATCAAAAATTTTCACGTGCATAAAGAGCTGACTCGCTCTGATGTTGATTAAAAGAAAAAAAATGTTTCCGTGGCTTGGCGAACGGGAGAAGAGAAAAAAGCGCGGATCGGTGTTTTGTGTGCCGCGTTATCAGGTTAGGCGCTCCGCAGCGATTACATTATTATAGCCGAGCGATTTTCCTGCTCGGCGCACGTGCTCTCGGGGATTCGCCTCGCGTGTTTACGGAAACGCGATGCGGCTCTTTTCGCGCGTCTCGATGCTTCTCCCGCGGCTATTTTTACCCTCCAATGTCGCGGATTTTCACGCTAATACGCGCAGCTTTTCGCGCATTCACGCGACGTTTCAACTCGCGAGATATATGTCTTTATTCGACTCGCCCCCGGAGGATATTGCATTTTATTTCGTTGCCTTTGTTTTGACAAGCTCTGGCAAAAAGGCGATATGTACCAATTTGCCGAAAATAATCCCGGGCATCCGAACAATTTTTCACTTAAAACATTTTGCTCCTTCGCGTACGCCTGCCGTCTCAACTTGCAAACTATTCTCTCAAAGAGCTTTCTCGTCGGTCCGAGATAAATGATTCAATTAACCGAAACACGCAAATTTAGAATACTGCATTTCTGCTAAAAACGCGAGGAACGCGAAGGCTCTGCATTCTTATTCGAGAGGCCGCGGGGATGAGCGCTAACGCGCATCGTAGTCTAAACACACTCTATTTCGCGCGGAGAAGAAAAAAGGTCGCAGCTGACAAAAACACCGACTCGCCGGCTAATTGAGGCAAAAGCTTGTCTCGGCGAGTTCCTGTTTCGCCTGCTCTTTACACTTGTATGCGTCACGCTCCTTATTTTTCTCCCGAAATCCTCCTCCTTTCACGTTCTCGTATCGTTCTTATTAACCCAAGAGAGCTTATAAATATTCACAAAGCAGTACGCAGCGGGCATTTTCCAAAGTAAGAAAAAACGTCGGTTACACTCATCGCTGAGAAAGACGAATAACGAACGCGAAATTTTTACGAGCCACGTATACGGACCTCCGCACCAGCGGCACCTGTTCACGCGTTTATTTCTTAGCCGACGAGCCATTGCCTCACTTGTCTGCTCGGCTATCGACGTCGACACGTTTGCCGAGAGGAGGGGAATGGCTCGATTGCTCGTCTTTTCTTACCTAATTGCCGCGCACGTCCGTTACAATATTGCGCGGGCAACTCGGTTAGTCAATGACCGCCTGCATTTCCCCGCTGCGCGCGGCGAACCTATAGCCCCGGCGTTCTTTTTTTTCCTTTTCAAAAGACCACTCGACACCGATATACATCCTTATAATTCCAAATCTTCCATCGTCGTCGGGGAATCCAACCGTCGCTCTTTTTTTATCGTTAAAAAAAATCGATTTAAAAAAAAAGAAGCGCCCGACGAGCACGCCCTGAATTTCCGGAGAGGCCGGTGAAGGTGAGGGGAGCGAACGGCGTAAAACGGTACCGAATTACGTGTGCCGCGCGTAACCGCTCCAGAAGCGCCAAAGGATATTGCGCGAGTGCTCCGGATACGCTTGGTAGCGCGGCGTATTTAACGCCGGCACATACATGTATATCTGGGGTAAAGGTGAGACCCGCTGCTGAGACATCGACACCGCAGCCTTCTAATTTTCGTCTCTCTTGTTTTCATTTTATTATTTCGGTTAGGAAAGTTTCGGCGGGGGCTGTTAACGAGCTATTAATTGGCGTCCCGCGAATGAAATATTGGCCAATGACCATGAGCTCATTGATCATCGCGGGCTTTTCAACGACTCTGCTTCTGTTTGACGGGATTTTAAAGGAAATTTATAACGTATATACCTGTGCATGTGTCTGTCTATGTGAAGGTGTGTAAGAGAAGTAAACGTATCCCGGTCCAGCATACCGTTAGCCAGGCTTATAAGCCGATGCCTAACGATTAGAGACCCAAATAACTCAAATAACTCTCGGTATAGCCTCTCTCCCTCCCTCTTTCCCTCTTTCTCGCGTCTGGCTGTCCAAGAGACCGTAATCTGCGAATTCGCGGTGATTGCTGTATAATTGATCGTAGTCTCGGCGCTGTCTCTTGCCCACTGGGCTTGATTACATGCTTCGTGGACGTTTGGCGCTTAGTCTCCATATACCCTCGACGTTAACGCTCTTATTACCGGTGCGCAAAACATACCCAGATTCTGTGACAAACTTTTATCTCCGCATACGCAGATTACATCTATATCAAAGAGCGGCGGCTCCGACTATCCTATCGTAAATTTATGAATTGCCAATCGCTTGAATAACCGTTATTCAATAATTAAATAAAAGTAGGCTGTCGCTGGTAATATACAAAGTGTCTTGCGCACACGCGGATAACCAGCAATTATATAAGCATATAAACATCGATACCGAAAGTTTTTGCGTTCGGGCAAAATGCATCAGGCGCGCTCACACACACATCGTAAATCTCTCTCTCTCTCTCTCTCTCTCTCTCTCTCGAGCCCAATAAGGCTCGAGAGAGAGAAAAAAGCGTCCTCCGTTCTCTTGGGCTACATGACGCAAGAGTAAAGGAGCGTGAGAGGTTGAGAAAGAGGGCCACAATGGCTCGATTATCTGGCGTTTCCTTTTTTCTGGACTCACCTTTGAGCGCAAATTCCCTGGTCACGCGTCGTCGTCGTCGCCGCCGTCGCCGTTGCCGACGCTCTGAGAAACGGAGTCTCTCCCTAACGGTATATATCCCGCGGGCTCGGATATTTCGGAGTGTTACGGCCCGTTGATTATGAGGCTCGCTCTCGCACCGGTTACCTTTTTTTCCTCTCTCTCTCTCTCTCTCTCTCTCTCTTACTCTTTCGGTTCGCCGATAGAACGATAGACTAATGTTTAACTTACGCGAAAGCCCCCCTCCACAAAGGCCGATCCCACGGGCTTGAAATTCTTTCGGTATACACGGCTTCATTCCCGAAAGTGTCATAAAGCCGAGGCGTCGTTAAAAAAAAGGAACAAATAGTAAAAAGAATGAAATTGGCCGGGTTAACTAACGCCGTGGCGTTAGAAAAGTATAACGGTTCGTCGGAAGCCTCCCACCAATTATCGCGGCCATAAAAAGAGGCATAATCGAGACGGCCAATATAGCCTCCTATTTATATATCACTTATCAGTCCGCAAAGCGCTTAAAGTTTTGACTAACGAATCGTTAAATTACTCCGGCAATAAATTAAACGGCCCGTGCATGCTGTTGCGCGTCAAATCGGACCAGCGCAAATCAGCTGCCGATACGATTTTAATTAACCCCCCGGCGGAGCATTTAAATAAAAGAAAAGCCCGGCGAACAAGCTGTACCGCTCGTCCCATAGACTCTCTCACCCACGCGTGCACATCTCTGTGTGGTATCCCTTAGCCACACGTATACGCTCACAAGCATACACACACCTGCTGTAATGCGAGTATAGACACATTCGGCAATCGCGCATCATCGGAAAGGAGGGGTCGTCGCATACAGGCAGCTCTCCAAGGAGGCTTACTCTCGACGCTTAACGGGTTACACAATGTAACGGCGCGAGGTGGCTGAATAAGAGAAAAGTAGAAGGTTCGGATGGGGTGGGAGGAGAGAAGAGCGAGAGAATCCGTTACCGATCGCGACTTGGTCTGATTCATCGGCGTCGATCTGGGATCGATTGCGCGCCAGGCCCACGCGCGCGCTGGTAGAGGGAGAGAGAGAGCGGCTGTCGGCTGGGCCCGGCGCGCCGCAGCCTCCTTTTAATCGTATACGGTACTTTCGTACAAAACGGAGGCGGGGCACACCATTCTAATTCCGTTAGCACACGGCTCTCTCGGTTCCAGTGCATATACCGATTCTCTCCTCCTCCTCCTCCTCCTCCAGCTCCTTTATGATCCACGTTTCGCCGGACGACTCTTTACTCACTAATGTTTTCAGAGTGAGCGAGCGAACGCGACTTTATTTACATGTCATTTGCGCTTGGGGTACGACCAACGGGATATTGCAGCGTAAATCGATGTGTCGTTGATATAAGCGTTATGGGTGACGTGTGTTGCCAGACGTGTGGGCTACGTCTTTTTCTTTTTTTCTTTTCCGAATTTTTTTTTGGATCAAGGGATGCAGAACGATTCGCTTATTGGAACAACAATGAAATAACCTTTTTATTTGCTAATCTTAGTTGCTTATTTAGAAATAACGCCTAATGGAACAGATGAGCTTCAGTCAGAACCAGACTAAAATGACGATTGGACTCGAGCAATTATTGGTAGCGGGCAATGAATCTTGCGAATATCGCGATTACATCGTCGCACACATCGCATCAATTTACCCGAGCTCCATATCTTTAGAAATTATTATCAATACCAGACCATCTCGGTCGAGAGAAAGAGAGAGAGAGAGAGAGAGAGAATCGCGCCGCGCAGTGCGGAACAATCGAGCCTATATCCCATAAACCTCGAAACGTCGTGGCGCACTAACAGCTCTTGTGCAGCTTGAAAATTTCCAATCCCAAAGCGACAAATCACTTGGCATCTGCAGAAAGAGAGTGAGAGAGAGGCGGGCCTTATCAGATGCAGACGGATTTAGGCATCAGCGTCGTTTTCCCGAGAGCTCTTATATGAGTTACGTCTGGGCCGGTGGGCTCTTTCCTTCCTCCTCCTCCTCGATTTCCATAGAAGCGCGTGGCCCCGTCTTTCTGCGTCCGCGATGTGTATACCGTTAGAGACTCAGCGGCTAGATTATCTCTCTCTTTCTCTCATTCCCCCTGTTGCGGGCGCGATTGCGTATTACACTTGGGCAAAAGCCGTCCACGCGCGCTTGCGACGTTGACGAGCTTGCGGTTGGCCCATTGCAATCTTAATTGTCGCTTGTGTCATGATAATTAGACCCCTTGCCCTCCTCCCAGAGCGTTTATACGCGCGATGCTGTGCTGGATGCTGCGGCTCGAAGAATACGAGATAGTCCGTTTCTCTCTCTCTCTCTCGCTCGCTCGGAGATTCAACGCCGTGATATTAGCAGCGCCGGTTTACTGTAAATCCTCATTTCTATGTGCGTATAACGTATATGCGTCATGTAGGTCGATGGAGAGTCCGTTGGACGAGCATTGCCGCGCTTTTATTCGGGATCTAAATGTTTCATCGAATTAATTGTGCGGCGACGGATGAAAACTTTTTCGCGCGCAGCGAAATTCACGCTGTCCGTGTAGGTAAGAGCGTTTATTGCAAGCCTGGTTCCGAAATGAGAATTGCGAGATATGGAAAAAACGGAGTCAGAGAGAGAGCGGTCGGAGAGAAAAAGGGGGTCGATTGGCGCGAGCGAAAAAGCGGATGTGCAATAGCGTTAGGCCGTTGAAAAAATAAACGAGCTGCACATACACACGAGCGGTCAGAGAAGGAGAATGAGGAGGACCGAGGAGGAAGGAAGGGGAGCTAGGGAAAATGGAGAAAAAGCGTCGGGAGGCTATCCGGCGTCCGTTACGTCAGTCCGGTGTAACGCAAAGATCTGTCGGTCCGTCGGTTGGCGGCAAAAATTACGTAAAATGCGTGTCGGTGTTGTATGTTGCCCGCCGCAACTGCCGCTATACAGTCTCCCCCCTCCCCCACCCGCCTCTTCTACCTCCAGCACTACTGGTCAGTTAATCCGTCATTACGAAATGTTATAGAATTTGCATTACATGGCTGATGAGCAACTGTGTCTAGGCCTTTTTCCCGCGCGCCGCTTCGCTGCGCCTTTTTACCCGCGGCCCATGGAAAAAGATATAGCCTAGCCTAGCAGTAGCTCTCCCCTCTATCCCCTCTCTCTCTCTCTCTCTCTCTCTCTCTCGCAGTCTTTCGTGTCCGTTAGAATTCACCTGAATACAGCCTCCCCCTCTTCGTCTTCCTGTCCCTCCCCTCCAGCGTCTCCTCTTACGGTAATTCCGTCCCTCCCAGGCGAAAGTGAAAATTAACGGGGCATCGTGTCTACTATCAATTTGACGCTTTACATTAAATTAGCCGGCTGTGTATATTGCGAGCTCATATAGGCGATCAATCGGTTTCGCCAATAGCCGCTACTTATTCGGCAATGGAAGGTGACGAGAGACAAACAAACTCATTAGGCAAAGTGTATATTGAGTTCAACATACATGCATACACGCGTAGTAGTTCTTACATCAGGTTGCCCCCAAGACGGCCCGCAAGTGTGCGCAGAGAGATCGGGAAAATCGCAATCGTTGCTTATGATTTTGTATTCCAGCCCCTCTGAAGCGCGCGCAAAAAAAAAAAAAAAAAAAAAAAAAAGAGCGAAGAAAAAATAATAATAAATAAAGTCGGAGATAGAGAAACATAGCCTCGACTATATCGCAAACGCGTGTGTAGCCGGTATATAGGACTACGCGCGACACACGTGCAGCAGTTGGCGGTATGAGCTCATCGATTTACGCTGATATCGCGTAATCGGCCGAAGCGCGCCGAGCTATGCAGATATGCGCGCGCAATTACACGTGACACATCCGTCGCGTCCTCCTTAATATCCCTCCTTCCCTCCGTCCCCCCCTTTTCCGAACGCCTGCCCTTCTCGCATGTATACGTATCCACGCGACATGAAATCGTTTCGCAAGCGCGCGCTGTTTTAACGGAAAATCACCGACTGTTACATCGACGCGGATAAGTGCATCTTTGCGTTTCTTCGGCCATAGCTAATTACCCGAACGGCGCAATTTTTCAAATGCCCTTCGACGAGCGTAGAGTCACGAGGATAGGAGCAAAATGGAAGTATAAGCATAACGCCGAAATAGACCTGGTCGTCCCTTACGCTCGTCCAAACTCAGAAGACGTACGAGCAAGCGTGGCCTCGCTTATATTTGCGCCCTTCTTAACGACGCCTCTCCATCTCCGGGGCTGATCTTCGCATCTCCGGAGCCCAATAACCGACGACGCACACGTGCGGCTCTCGAGCTTTTTTCTCTCGGAGCTTTTCCGCGAAACCGCCGACACATATGTGCGGCTTGAGGCAAAAATGAGCGAGGATATGACGAAGGGCGAGGGAGGCCTACTCTATGCTCACATATATGCACAGCCGCGCGCGCGCGTATATCCCGGCAACATAACTCAGCCGTCGCGACTGTTTTCGGATGAATTTCTTTATGGTCTGTACACTGCACTTCTCCTTGTAGCTGTATACGTACATGTGTGGGGGCCGAGGAGTTCAAGATGCGACTTGTTTGATTACAAGATTTATTTTGGATGCCGATTTCGCGGAAACGTTGCCTTGGGATAGCTAAAGATAGACGGATACATCGATGTTATGAGAATGTTTGTACGGACTATGTTTTTTTTTGCTTATTTAGTTTTTAACGACGCTCACCGATTGAAATTAAACGTCAGCTTGCATATTTCAAAGCTTTAACGTTCCGGACAGTTGGAATAGATAAGTGGAGCAAGAAAATTAATGAATCTTCTGAATTGATAATTTTCAGGTCAGTCTGTACACGCGCAGGACGAGTGCGTGTGTCTCCTGTTGTCCGAGAGCATCATTCAGCCAAAATCCCAGTTAAAAGTGTACCAGTTTAGCAGTTATCGTTAAATCGTATCGATAATGTGCTTCTATAAAAGTAACGCTAAAAAATCTAATCATACCATGGCCAACGAGTAGCTAATATCCCTCGTAAACGTCGGGTTAAAGAGGAAAAAATTATTATTATCGCAGCCTATAAACACCCAGTCTCGCGTCTCTATAAGCTCTTCATGCTCTCATCCATACGCAGAAGCCAAGTCTTAAGAGGCAACAACAATCGTCTTATCTGGCATTTATCATTAGCGCGACTACAGTACGGAAATATCGTCTCCATTACTTAACCAAAGCGTCAACAAAAGCCAAGGCGCTCTCCGCGTAAAAATATCCATTGATCAGTGCGCGGCCTCTCTCACATCCATATACGTATATATATAAACGCGCTTGTCTATCTCGAGAGATCGAGGCATTTGAGTGTTAGCGAGGTCGGCTATCGGCGTCTCTTATCACTCGCGCTTGCGCGTCATCCATGCGTCGCAGCACGTGGAGCGTCTAAGCGCGCGCCTTAACCTCGGCAACGGCGATCGCGCGTGCTTCGGCCCGCACGCGCCTATTCGCCTTTTTATAAAACGCTACGCGCCGCGTGAGGCGCGAGCCTCTCTCTCTCTCTCGTTCTACGCGTGTGTCTATCGTTCTTGTAATTACATAGAGATTCGCTAGAAAGATTTTTAGTACGTGTCCATTAGCAATTAAGTTCTTCCATTTTTTTTTCTTTTTTTAAAAAAATAATGTGCGTAACGTGCCCGCAACCCGTCATCAATTGATATTAGTGTAACGCACGTAACGGGAGAATATACAGTGGAAAAAACTGGTCGCTCTTGTTCAATTATCAAATTTGATAATTGTTATGCGCGACGCGTTGTTTTCCGGAAAAATTTCGTAACACGAGCGAAATACTGAAACAAAAAACAAAACAGAGTCTCGAGTACAAAGTATAACGCACTTTATCGCTTGTAATTACACAGACCGGCAGGCTTTAATCTTGATTTCTAATTGCACCTCAAATGCGAATTCAATTACGAGTCGTTTATAAGACTTTCAGAAACTACTTGCCAGTTACTTTTATCCCTTCCCGCGCGTATGCGTATAGTTGCTCAACATTAATATTGCCAACAGCCGTCGCCTCTACACAAGTTAATCAGCCTTTCAAAAAGCGTAAATAAATGAAGAAAAAGCAAATCGAGCTATCAATCCACTCGAGCTTATCCTCGTCGCAATTAGAAAGTATCAAACGCACAAAGAATTTCTCACGCGTCGTCTCCTCCACTCCCTATAGAAATTAATCGAACACCCTTGTGTTTCTCATAGTCCTCCGCGCTATTCCAGTAACCCGCAACAAGCCAAGCAACCGATCTCTCTGCATGGGTAGTCCATCGAATCTGCGGTGTGTACGCACATACGAGGGCCTCACTGCAACTCTCTCGGCAAATTATCAGGGACCGGGTGAAAGCCCGGCAACCTTGATTTAATAATAAAAGCCCAAGCCGCGTGTGCGTGTACGTGTGTGTCGCCGAGAGATACGCGTAGGCGCGCGCCGAGATCCTCTGGCGAAAATAGCCGCCCCCGGCCTTTGTGCGCTCTCTCTCTCACTCTCTTCGCCCTCACGCTGTGCTCGCTCTGTCTCTCTGTGTGCCGAGTTATAAATAATTCAGGCCCCGCACTCGACTGGCTGTATACCCCCGGCACAGCGAGGGAGTGCACGCACATTCACTCCGGGATGAACCGACTATCATCGTTTTGTTTACATCGGACCGGACGCACGCGAGATTTGGAGCACTTAATCCTTTCTGAATCACTGCCGCAAAACTTTGCCGTCGTCATCGTCGTCGCTTTTTGTTTTCTGAGACTTCGTAAATATTCAGCTTTTTCATTGTTAAGCCTGATATCCAAACATGATGATATACATGTATACGTACTAGATACCGGACTACTGATCCTGCCTAAGACAGCGATCGTACACATACCGATCAGCTCTCAGTAGTTGAGAGCAAGCTGTAGAATTATAAGAAACATGGTAACAGAGTGGCCTCGGCAGAGCAAGGGAGAGAGAGAGAGAGAGATAAACGCGTGATTAAGGAGAATAGCCAGAGATAGCGAATGATTACGAGTGCGCCGGTGGTGATGTGCTCTTGTAACACTCCGTTCGACGCTCCGTCGGTTGGCGCATCGAGGGCGACGCGCCGTGTGCCAGCCTATAGTCGGCTGTTTTGTTCGAGCCGCCGCGCTGCTGGGTTGTGTAACGTTCACGTTTTCCGCGGCTCACGTGCGCAGCCGACGACGATGCCATTAGCCGATTGCTCGTGGAAAAGAGTGAGAAAGAGAGAGACACGAGCACGAGTTCAAAGTGGAGCTGAGATGGCGCTTCGCCGAGTGGGAGAGGCTACATCGCTACACGTGCCGACTGGACTCCGCGTGAATTCAGCGCGCCTCCTTATAATTGTCGCGATTATTTTGCATAAGACGAGCCGATAAGGGTTGTGCTCGGTGACACGATGGAACTTGTGCGCGCCACTACTGCATGGGATGCTGGAAGGGATCGTTAGCTGCGTATATCGACGGGAAAATAACTCTGGGCGATTAAGGAAATTGGGTAGCTTGAGACGAGGTCGTTGCCTAGTGAGGATGATAGCGCAGAGAGGGAGGGATGGCTTCGTTGCGGTTATTATGCCAGAGATATATGCGCGGACTATATATACACACATGGCCGTGTAGTAGCCGTTACGTAAAGGCGTAATGTAGGATAAGCAAGCGAGCGATGCGCTCACGTGTCCACAATGCAGAGTCATAACTCACGGGTTTCTCGCCTTATACCCCGGCGTCCCCTTCTCTCCTCGGCATCCTTCTTTCGTCGCCTGTTGCAGGAAAATGCAGTGGAAAATTTAACACTTCGTTCTATTTACTGGAGCTCGCGATTTTTATTTGATCGTTTTACCATTGATTTGTTTTTCATCTATTTTAATTGATAGTTTCGATGATTAAGCTGTGAACTTCGAGATCGTAAGTTACGATCGTAAATAGATCGATTTACGAGCTTTGGTTTCTTAACATTTGAGCACACATTGTTGCTAATAGCGTTTTGTTCGAGCACAATAACAAAACTTGCATAAGCATGATAGCTGATGGTGTTGCAGTAATGAGGTTCGATTAAAGCGTACGTACGTTCTGCCTCGTTCATATAGGCGCTTTTTTTTAATAAGTTCGAATGCCGTCGTAGAGAGGCATATTCTCTTTCATAACTGTATAAAAATGTTATGTCATTTGATGTGAATTTTTTAATTAACGCAGAAACGGTTAATGCAGATGTGTGTCAAGCTAAATCACAAATTACACGGTGCAGCGTGTTTGCTCAATTTTATGAAATCGTTGCTCTCAATACCTATCAGGGAACGTCCTCGTTAAAAAAAATTAAAGCTTGAATTGCAAATAACTTTATGATATAATACTTTTCATCGTTCCAATAGCCATAAAAATTGCTTGCAATGTTTTTCCATTAATTAAAATCCTCGATGAATTGTTTGAAAATATCGAAAGCGCCTCGCGTCTTCCACGTCCAATCTCTTACCGAACGAAACAATTACAAAACGTTCAATCCGAATATTATACATCTTTCAACGTTGCCAATGTCCTCTCTCGGTTCACCTATACATACACAGAGACAGAAACCCTCTCGTGAAAACGAAGAGTGCTTACATCGCGAAATAACTGTCTAGAGAGGTAGTGCGAGCGATGTCGCGTGAGCGGCTACGTAAGTCCTCGCGTTCTACACGTGCCATAGTCCGGGGCCACCTGAGCCGGGTCACGCGCTTGCGTTCATTCACGAGAGCGCAAAAACGAGCCGACGAAAGAAGCGCAGGCTCGAAGCCGAGGACGCGCGGCTCTCTCGTTATGACACGACTAAAGCCAAAGCGAGTACACGTTTTCTGCAACGTGCCTGCAAGGCTCTTTAAATCTCCTGCTGCTGCTGCTGCTGCTACTGATGATGGCTATTTTTAAGAGATAATCCCCGCAAACGACCAACTCAGCCTGGGGTTTTGTCAAGAAAATCGAGCCGAGGGTTTGAAAGTTTGCGATAGGTGAAATCTGAAAAGATTATTTGGAGAATGTTGATGTTTTTTTGGAGAATATAATTCGCCAACGGCCACACCACGTTGAAAGCACTGGTTCTCGTCTGATCACCAAAGTTAAGCAACATTGGGCGCGGTTAGTACTTGGATGGGTGACCGCTTGGGAACCCCGCGTGCTGTTGGCATTCGACTCTTTTTTTGCGCTCTACGCACGATTGTGCTACTGATCGTCAAATCAAACAGAATAGGACATCAAAACGATGTTGGGTAATTTTTTTACGCCTAATGACCTGAGGATCGTAAAAATGTGTGAATTTGAACGATAAACTATGAAGCGTAATTAAAATAGTAAGTACGAAAGGTAGTAAGATGGATTTGTCGAGATTATCAAACGTGTAACATAATGTACACCTTTGTTGCGGAATAAAAAATTTACGATTCTATTCCCCAAAGTACAGCTCGCTCATTGTCCCACCCATCTCGGAATGTATCTACTTGCTTGGCAATTATGATTTTTACAAAGCAACAAGCACGAGAAACAATTTTCTCCGGCATTAAGACCGAGAGATAATATAATTAAGATCACGCTTGAGATAACAAAGATTTGTTTTCGTACTACGCGCACTTGTCGCTAGCCATAAAACAACAAAATTCAAAAAAGCACACATAAATAACCAAATCAAACATTCCAACGGGCCTCTTCTCAAATTATGAAAAGTTGCCGCATATAAGCCCAATCAATATGATTATTAATAACACCGAATTTCTATGCTTCTTTGTGATAGGCCAAATAATAGCCAGTCTATTCCAAGTGGCCATCCACACGTTTACTTCCCCGTGCACCGTTACGTAAGAGAGCGGCCGTCGTCGGCGTCGACGTCTCCGTCGTCGTTGTCATCATAGCCACCGCAGCGTAAACAAACCGCTCGGCCTCTAGCCTAACGTCTATCTATACTGAAGGCTCTCTTACCTCCCCTACACTCCCTCTCCCCTTACCCCTTCACGCGGCGGATGCACTCGGCATGTGCACAATCTTCGCGGCGTCTAATAACCTTCGTCGCTAATGATTCACTTAAAGCCTCGCGAGGATTTCGCTGCCATTGATAAAAGTTGCGAAAAACAGCGCTAAAGACGTTATGTAAGGGCTCTCTTGCTCCGAGCGCCGGAGCGTAGAATATGCCCACACGCCGGGTGCTCGGCGACTCTGTTATTAGCTGTTTTACAACTTCTTATATTCTCTCCCTCCTCCGTTGGCGCAGAGCCGACGAGCCGTAACCGAGGAAAAGTGCTAACTAGGCTTTTAAGTGCTTATTGAAATGAACTGCGACCGATTTTTTTTCTCTTTCGCCGATCGACTAACTGATCTCTCTGTCTCTCGGGCTCTTGTAATAACAATTAAAAGTTGGACGTGTTGGATTTTTACGATGATGGATTCTATCTGAATAAAATTATACAACGATTATGAGGAATCGTAATAAACTGATTGAGACCTTTTTTATGTTGATTTGATAACGCGTTACTTGACATAATTCGACGCGTATGATTATCTGATTCTATGTGTGTCGACGTAATTTTAACAAAGACAACATATTTAAAGCTTTTAATGCTAAAGTATTTATTGCAACAGTTTTTTCTTTAAACAGCAGTAACTGCATTTACATGTACTTATGACACCAATTGAATTATCGGTAAGCACGAAGCTTACCGGCTCACTTGCAATACCCGCGACTTCAATGAAGCCTGATAAACCTCCGTAATAGCTCTCGTCCGGTACACTCTCTCTCTCTCTCTCTCTCTCTCTTTCTCTCTTGGTGACGGGCTGTCCTGTTGTTTGCTATGTTTTCAATGCATCTCACGCGCGATCTGAGAAAAGAAGCGCTATTTAACACTTCGGAGAAGCTTCGATTTCGCAAGGTGCTTTTGTTAAGGTCCCATTGTGCATTTATGTTTATTCGTATTGCTTGAAATTCAAACTTGTATTTTGTGTAAGAGCCATTTTTTTCGGATTCTCACGTGGATTCACGATTGATCTGATGTAAACAATGGTATTAGTGGGAAAAAGAATTGAAACGGCATTTAAAAGAAAATCAACAAACTTAGAAAGGCGTCTGTCATACGAAATTCGAGTAGTTTCCGGTAAACTCGCTGCGGCGCTTCAACGGCACATTTTTTCCACAATCACCACTGAATCGTGAAAAAAATCAACTTTTCTCGGGAAGTGTGATGTATTGTTATTGTTTCGGGCTGTAATGTTTAATGCGGAAATTTTGAAAACATCGCGCCGCTAAGGAAAAACACTCGGTACGAGTCACAATCTCTTTAGGATAATTTGTTGTGTTTCAAATTCCTGTATTTGCTTGCGCGAGAGACGATAAAGCGCGATTTCGTGAGAAATTTCGAAATAAAGCTTAAATGCAGAAAAATTTTCGGCACACTTTTATCTGGTATTCAACACTGTGACTTGCGGATGTTAAGTGCACTTTCCGCGCTTCGTTCTGATAAGGCCTTTGCTTATTTGTATTTATCCAAATCTTCCAGAAATAACTTAAATAATAATGTTGATAAAAAAACGTCGACCCTATCTGAATTTAAAGTACACTCGATGCAGGCAACATTTTAATTTATCAAATTTTTTTTCTGGTATTTCGATATGTCGCCAATTAACATATTTATTAATATTACGAATAACACTGTTTACCAATTAACTAATACGCATATGTAATGGTGCAAGTACTGTGTAATATATTGCAAATTAGAGTGTTGTAACTGTACATTACACACCCAATCCGCTGTAACTATGAAAAGGGGACACATTTAGAACTTGAACAAGTTTCGCAAATTTTGAAAACTTAAATATTTTATAAAATAATTTTCCAAACGTCAATAAACACTTATAATATTATAATTTTCACGTCATTTAATTACTTTTCAAAACAAGTATACGTTTATTCGATTGCCGAGGATAAGTTTCGTTTAATAACTCCAACATCCGGCTATTTTTACATCAAGCCGACTCTTTCAAAATATACATTTTTGCAACGCCACTTGCGTCAAAAAGAAATTGTGCAAAAAAGAAAATAAAACGAAAAAATTAAGAAAACTTTTTCAAACAAACCCAAACGATTCCCCCATCTACAGAAACGGTTTGAAAAAAAAACTTTTCTCTTAATAAAAATCCACTACAACTTCCGACCAATACATCACCGAATCCTATCAAAACCTCATTCCCCACCCAAGATCCTTATCCCCCACCCAACGGTCAAATTCTTAATTCCCAAATTGCATCGCATCTCCTGCGGATCCCCGAAAAAAAATCAAGATTCCCTCTTTCAGTCGAAAATGAAGCAGCAGAGTGTAGCATTAGCATGCAGATGTCCAGAATGAGCGAGTCTATTTCCACAGTGCGGGGCGCATGTGTGTACCAGAGTCTCTGCTTAGGCTAGCTCGTTCGCATCCGGCCGCGGTGCGGGTATATGTATACATCGCAGAGAGCCAACTGATGCAACGGCCTTTGCTGCGGTCTCTCGCGTCGCAACGGAGGCGCGCGCGCAGTCGCGGCTGGGATACGATACGCATCGGCTCGACGGCAATCCGGGATAGAGCTTACATCTCGTTCTCGGAAACCCCTCATTATCCCTCCAACAGTGGGGCGACGAGGTGGAGCAAGGAGACCCGGGGAGGGAGGCACACCGGGAGGAATGGGAAAAAGGAGAAAACGAGGAGCAGGCAAAGAGAGAGAGGGGGGGGGCAGGGAGGGTGGAGAGAGGGGGAGAGAGAATGGATCTCTTGCATCATGCGGTGAGCGCGACCTTGTCAGGCGGCGCGCGGCCGTCGAACTCTGCTGCTGCAGCCTGCACTGGCGCTGGCATTCAGGGTTAAAAAATACGTACGAGTGTGTGTGTATATATGTGAACGTATGCGAAAGAGAGAAAGAGAGAGAAAGAAAACTGCCGGGCGCGAAGACGCGACTTTGGCCGCGACGCCAATCTCGCCGCTCTCCCCGTCGCGCTTTCGGTTGCTCTCTCTCTCTCTCTCTCTCCATCTCTTTCTCTCTCGTTTTATTTCTTCATCTCTCCGTCTTACCCCTGGCGTTTCTTCTCTCTTTTACTTTCTTGTGCTTTTTCTTTGTCCGCGTCGTTTCTGCCTGGAGTCTGCAGTCTTCTCTACACGCTCTCTTTTTTCTCCTCTCTCTCTCTCTCTCTCTCTCTCTCTCTCTCTCTCTCTCTTTTTCTCCAAAGCGAAAAATATAGCGAATACGGCTTTAGGTGTGTATTCTTGAGCCGACTTCGTTAAGGAGCCGAAGCGTCTCTCTCCTTCTTTCTCTTTTATATCCATTTGAACGACTCGGACGCGCTTCCGAACAAAGAACTCGACAAGAAGCTAAAGAGAAGAAGGAGGGTAAAGGAGAGAGAATTATTACACAACGAGACTTACGACGATTATGTGTGTATGCCCTCGCAAAGACGATCATTATTTTCTATCGCTTCGAGTTCCGACGACCCCCTCCCCTTCTCTCTTACCCTCCCCGTGCTTTTACAACATTTCATCCGTGTATTATCGCGAATCTTGCCCTTTGGTAGGGGGAAAGGGGTGAAGAGGAGAAGGCTACATTGCTGAATCTATTGAGCAAACGAATGCGTTGCGAAAGAGTTTTTCGTTGGCGAGTATAAAGTTGAATGGTCGGGCTGTTACAAAATTTAAACAATATGCGATTTAAAGCGCTTTATTTTTAATTAATTCAGATGTATAAACTTGGGTCTTTGGATGGCAAAGAGTTTGTGGTAAAGATAATGAATCGAGTTTCGTCACCGACGAGTGAGAGGCAATTGTTGCGCCTTTAGCGATACACGCTTGTCGTAATTTTGTCGCAAACTTTTGCTATTTTTGTTTTTTAAAAAGAAGCAATATCGCCGCGACGTCGAGAAAAGACGTTAGGTAAATACGTGTTTCAAGCGTTGCAAGGTCGATTTAAGTAAGTCCTGTTATGCGCGTATTGCAATAAGTTGCAGCGATTACAAAAATACCCGCTTAACCACACGTTCGCAGCGTGGAACTTGTATCGTGACAAAAACGACAAAGTCAATCCCACAAAATCAAATCTCTCAATTACCTCCTCTTCCTCCCCCCCCCTCTGGAATACCAAATTTCCTACATCCTCCCCCCGTCTACCGAATACAATCATGCATTGATAACGCAGCGTTAGCATCAACAATAACGAGCCAATTTCCGTTTTTAGACCATAACGTCAAAGTAACAGCGATTAGCAGCCAGCGATAAATAAAGACCAGCAGCAGCAGCAGCAGCAGCAGAGTCGAAGCGGGTACATAGTGGCAACGATTTTATTTTTAAAAGCACCCTCCTCGCTTATTCTCGCGCTTATGCACTTCCCGCGGCACTGATATTACGGGGACGCGCGCGGAGAGAGAGACACACAGACATACACACAAGCTTACGCATAAACACAGAGACACCGACGGCACAGGAAAAAACAAGCGCGATATTACCATGGGCATTATTATCTCCTCGTGTGGCGAGTGTTGTGGGAGGGGGGAAAAAGGAGGGCTATAGAGATGTCACCGCTTCCTCGAATTCTTTGCGCCATACTCATGCTATAACGTGCATTTGTGTGCCACGTACGTATAAAGAGAGAGATTCGTAGTTGCGCAACTGCACTACTCGGCGCAATTGTTATCGTCTAAGCTGTACGCACGGGAAGTTTGATTAAGAGCGCGCGCGCGGACGCACTCGTCGTAAATATATCTATTAACCGCTTGGTTGGACCTCCCTTCTCCCTTCCTTCCCCCCCCCCCACTCACGTTGTGTGTACTTTTCCTATATAGAGATTGCCGTATGCACAACATTTCGCTCTCCTGGACTTTTGTCACTTTTCCAACGTATAAATGGAGAGATTTGTTTTACCTGTTATCGCGGATTTATAATTCTAGAGCGCAAGCTGTAATAAGAACGGTACACTCGATAAAAATTGTAAACGCGTCCGGTAAAAATTATCGATGGCTCCGGTAAACGCAGACCGTTACGTCATTTCAGAACTGTTAACCAGTGCCGTCGCAAATTTTGAAGTTTGTGGGTTAATTTTTACCGGTACGATATAAACATTCAATAAAATTTTCAGGTTGTTTTTATGAAGTTTCACGCGGCCAGTAAACCGTCTGACAATTTTTATTGTCTTTTTCTCTTCTTAAACGTATCGGTTTTGGTGTAACATACGCGTGAAAATGATTTCTTATACATGCCGAAGGAGACGCTTCGTTATCTACTTATGCGCCGTTGCATAACCGTTGAAATGAAGCTAATTAAAACACGCGTATATGAGCAAGTGCAAAATTGTCTACTTTGTATAATGTATAAGTTAGCCGTAATCGATAATATTCATCGAGCTGGTTATTTGCAAAACAAATGTTTATCGACGCAATAAGAGGAGCGATACCGAAGCTTGCCGACGACAATAACGTTACGTTCGCCGATACCGATCTCCCGGCCGAGCACGATTGACAAAAAAGGAATTTGCAAATTTAATCAAGCCGGTGATGCAAAAGTGACTTTGTGTAACCGGCTTGATTGATATCGTCCACATTTTCGTCACACCTTGTGTCGGACCGCGCTCGAACAACAAGATAAGAAACAAAAGCTAATACGCGAGGAAATATTCGGCGGACATCGGCGTCCCTATCAGCCAAGCGTACAATGACCCGCAGAGAGCGAGAACGAGAGAGAGATGCGCTCGCCTCGGCTTATCTAATTCCCAAACGATTGCGAGAGAGTCGAGATGCGCCGGCGCCCCCCACCCCACTCTTTCTTTTTTTTTCTTCGTCTTCTTTCCTCCGTTTGTCTAGGCGCACGTAAGTGGCCACGATTTATCTGCAATATCTCCGTTGGCTTATTTGCGCTTAATTACGGAAAGATAGCGGGATTACCTCACCCTCCGTGTTTTTTTCTTCTCCTTTTTTTCTTGTTTTCTTTAGGTAGCACCTCTTTAGACTCTAGTCGTGTACTTTTTTCTTCTTCTTGGCTTTTTGAAGGTGAAAACAGGTCAATGAGCCAATTACCGCTTAACTGTGTAGTTTCATCTTTTATAAGGTTTCAATTTTTTTTCTCTTCTAGTCCACGTGGTAGTTACGATATACACATGCTCCGCAATTTGAGACTTCATGCGCTAATAAAACGTGTAAGAATATTATTTTTGCAGTTCCTTTTTTTTTCTTCGAAGGTACGCATATTTTTCCGAAACATGAATTACCCATAAAAATACTTGAGCAATTACGCATATTGATAGAAAAAATATCCATCTCTAAAAAAAACCTAATCACTCATTTTTCCCACCATTAGAATAATTAAATCGCTATAAAGCAGCTCACGATAATATTACGAATAACAAAAACTCCGAAAAATGAAAAGCAACACCCAATTACAGGGCATTAGCCAATGTCGTTGCATAAGAAAAATCGTTTCAAGCGCATTAGCTCGGAATATTTTTAGGCGCAGCGGCGGTAACGAGCGCTCGGTGCAAAATGAATTTTCATTGCCACATTGCCGGGGCGCCGTAAAAACGAGCCTTCGACTTCACAAGAGCCATTGCAGAGTACTTGGATTCGGCAATCGAGACGACATCGATGACGAGAGGATAGTTACCCTCGGAACGAGGTCTCGATGGTCTAATCGAGGAGGAGGGAATATGCGGCCATCCGACGAGCAGCGGCAAAGGCAATTATTAAGTATGCAGTAATAAATAATGACTTTTGCGTGGCGCGAGAGTCTAGCGCTCGAGTGAGAGAGAGATGGCTATTACGTCAGCCGGTAACTGCACATCTAGTTTCCCGTTCACTCGGGCTGTCGACGCAAACGCCGCGGCCGAAAGGGCGTAATATCAGCGCTGAAATTTATTTGCTCTAACGCGGCCAACCTGTTTTGCTTTTATCAATTTTAAAGCTTAGCCGCTATTTACCCGCTTGTTTCGACTTTACACGCGCGTCCGCAATTGCAACGCCAGATGATATTGCGCTCATACATTTGATTATTACGTCGGCACACGGGCGAGTTAACATATTTTTTTTTTTTTTTTTTGAGAAAGGGGAGAGAGAGAGAAAGATTAAAGTTTTATGGCTAAAGTGCAGTTTTATTATGTTAATATTATCCCGATGGAATACGATTAAAGGGGGGGGGGACGCGCGCCACTTGGCTACCGAAATTATTGAAATGCGCGTCGCATCGACCTACATACCCTCAGCTGCGCGCCAAATGAGCTTTTTAAATATTTCTTCGTTTAATGCTTAACGAACGTTGTAATTAGTTGTAAGGAGCCTCGATAACGACACTTGAAAATTTGCTTTAAAAACTAGGTAGACGTATTCGAAGCAGTTTATACACGATGTGGTATCATAGCAGCTTGTAAACTAGAACTCTAGACAAGTATACCACATAGTAACTTTTTTTTCACCCGCAACAACTAACTGGTTAGTTACAATTACATACATCGATTATTTCACAAACTTCTCAACCCACAAATTTTTCTCTCCTATGAAAAAAAAAAAATCAAATTAATATCCATGCATAACGAGCGATTGATTTTGAAGTGTACGTAAGCGAAGGGGGGAGAGGGGAGGGGCAGAACATTCACGTGTTCCCTCGCGGCCGTTGTAATACTCGGGCGACGTAATCGCCAAGTCATTGTCTCTGGTTGCACAATGAATTCAAACGAGTGGAAAAGTATAGAGAGACAGGGGCGTTCGATATGCAGCGCTCACGCGGCATCCGCGCGCGCGCTCGAAGACAAAAAAGAAATGCAACAAACGAGAGGGAGAGAGAGACGCTCGCGCAAGAGAGAGGGAAATCATTTACAGAGGGAGCAGATAGAGAGACTGCAGTAACCTTGCACTTTTTTTATCGCGGCTTTGCGTAATTCGATTGACAGAGCGGCACACACAGCTCGTTTGGACGATAAGCGCCTCGTACTTAACCGGACGACGATCCAGATGTCATTGAAAATTTAAGCTCCGGACGGAAATTTTGTTTCTCCTCGTTGCCGGCTTAAACGCTGTCGACGAGGCTAATCGATCGTCCGATGGGTTTAGGTTTTGACAGGTGAACAACAAGCGCCGAGATTTATGCCGATTTCTTTTTTCTTCTTCTTCTTCATCATCGTTGCTTTGCGCATTAATACCGCGGCGAAGATTGAACCCGGAAAATTTAGAATGCGATCGAAGCCAAATAACACATCGTCAGCCGATTGGAATTTGTTTTTGGCCGCGTGCAATGCCGACAGGCAACACAACAAAAAAAACTGCATCTCCATTTAAGCATAATCGCGAAATTCAACGACGAGCAGCTAATGAAATAAACACGCGATATAGGCTTGGAGCACGAGCGCATAAGCGAGTTTATTCGCGAGTTTAGTAAAACGGCACGACGCGTTACACCATAGCGCGGCTGTGTTATTCGCGGGAATGATATAGAACACACGTTTCAAGGCGAGAGGCGCACACTGGACCGGATTGTAAAGTGCGGTAAACCACACATGCGCGGCGGTTACCCGAGTTGCTTGTGTTTTGGCTGCTTTTAGGCATACGCCAAATGCCTCGGCTACTGTAAAAAAAATAGAGGGGGGAGGAGAGAAAGAAATGAAAAGAGAGAGATGAACGTTTGTTTTTTCTCTGTCGAAGAATACGTGCAATGCCAATGATGTAATATGCTAAATTCGTTAGCTTGACCTAACGCAATCGATGTATATGTATATATTTATATACGAGTGCCCCGAGACTCAAGATCCGCTCACTCTCTTATATACTTGTTTTTGCTTTGTCGATCGATCTTTCAATAATTCGAAACTCGAGTGTGTTTTGTCTGACGTATTTTTAATACTTATTGTGAGCATACTTACGAAGAATCGAAAATAACGGATAGACGTTTGGAAAATAATCCAAATAGTTGATGTATTAATATAGTTGTGCAACGCATTGTAAACAATGATTAACGATTACGTCGTTATCAAATGATTGTATTTGTTTTTTTATTGCTCGCCTTTGCTTTACTGACCTATCCCAGCGTGGCATTGGCGAACAAAACAGTTTCTTTTATTTTTTTCGTTCTGCACGCGCGTACATAACTTTGTCTCGATAAAACGCGATTGAAAACGGATGTACCGAAGCTTCTGGGGACTTAAAATTAGACAGTAATCAATTCGACGTGTTGAAAAAAGAAAAAATATTCAAATAACAATTTCTACGCATTGCTTACGGTTTAAGTTTATCGATTTCGATCAAAGCCGCTCCGCAAGAGCCAGGATAAACAAATAAAATTTTAATTATTACCAACAAATTAAAACAAAGGTCTTGGATCTTCACGAGAACCTTCTTGACGAATTCCGGGTAAACAATCGACTTGCCGCCAAATTCTTCGAAATTCTCGTCACATTACGCACCGATTCGTGAGCCGCTGAAAATCGCCAGCAGCTAAAGGCCACGCTTCAAACACGTACACAAGTAATTTATCCATTTGCCGAAAAGAAAGAAGAGGAAGAAAACACTTGTGCGCGCATGACGTGGGCAAATCGGGGGGGGGGCTGACTTCCTTGAGTCTAGGCGGCCGGATAAATCGTCTCTGGCCTTCCGATCCGCGGTTTTACCGCGAGCGCGTGCGCCGGTTTTACGAGCCGATTATTTAGAATTAGCGTCCGCGGCGTCGCGGACGAGTCTATTTGCTCGTTGCATCCTCGGCAAATACCGGCGGAGCTTACGGCCGAAGGCCTTTTTGCCGAGCTTTAAAAATACCAACCACTTCCCCTCCAGGTAAATAAAGTCGTCTATCTGCAACGAGCGAGTGATAATGCGACGAACGACCTTTTCAAACGAAATAGCAAATTTCGATGGTCCTGTTTTTTTTCTTCTCGAGCATTGCGAGCTTTTGCACAAGTTGGATTAGCTGGATCGTAGATTTTAATTCGCTGAATCGCTCATTCCGTCCGAGCTATTTTCGTAAGGTAAACAAAGGTGAGAAGATTGATTAGTAGAGGAATAGTTTTCGAATTGTTTTTTTTTCGTTGGGTGCAAGTTTAAAATTGAAATAAGCTCGCGCGCAATAATTGAATTTGATTTAAATTTATTGGCGTTCGAGTGATAATAAATAATCTATATAAATTAACACGTGCTCGAACATCTGAATTTGTAATTAACGTCGAAGTCGTTTATAAATAAAGCCATTGCTATTGAAATTGGGAAAATAAACGGCGTTCATAAAATAGAAGCTTATTGCTGTCTTTAGATATGCATTATAACACAGAAATAGCTTCTTTTAACGGTCTATTTTTAAATGTATTTTTTGTATGCATATATTCAACAAGTTTCAATTCAAATGGACATATCAATCTATTACGCGCGATGCAGAGACCACGTTTTACGTAAATAATAAAATTTTATTTATTTCAATTTCACTTATATAAAAACGTTTTAGAAACAGAAAATAAGTAATCCATATAAAGACTTGTCTCACACACTGACGTAATATTAAAAAAAAAAAAAAAATAACAATTAAAAAAAAAAGAAAACCTCAAGATTATAAATAGTAACTCACGAAGCATCGTTGCATCGCGAAAACCCAGGCTCTCGGTCGATCCGTACACGTCCCTGCTAGGAGACTCGCGCCAGGGCACGAGCCGCATTACGTAATTACTACAGCCCGTACACAAGACACAGTGCCGGCAATGCCGCGGCAACGTGCCGCGTGACGTAATCCATACCGCATCACACCACGTGTTCTCGCGGCGGCGACGGCATCCCTCTCTCTCTCTCTCTCTCTCTCTCTCTCTCTCTCTCTCTCTCTCTCGCTGCAATAGCGCATCTAGGATATGCTGTTGCAGCACAGACGACGGATAGCATAATCCTTCGCGTGCGGAGGAGAGGATCGCGTGCCACGCGGCTATGCATTTGCACATGTCGAAAGCCTATGAAGAGATGGCTCTCGGAGGACGATGTATCTTCTTCGCTTAAGTGGGAAAAAATGCGCTACAAAGTGTACCGAAAGCGAGTTATTGCGTAGCCGCTTTTCCGAGAAGGTCTCGATCACGAGGAAATACACTGGCTGCTACGGCAAACCGCGGGGGGCGGAGGGTACATTTGAATAATTGTTTCGCGAATGGTTTAGCGAAGGCTAATAATGGATTCTAAATGGGAATTAATGGGGATTTCATGTGGGTGATTGGAGGTGAAAAGTGGGTTTGTTTAATTAGGGGAGTTTATTGTAAGTATTGCTATTAGATATTGACGACTTGCTCAAATTGTCGGCGATTCGGTGAAAATTGTAGGTTTTATTTTTGGATTGACAAGTATAGGCAAAATTAGCGGCTGTCTATAAACGGACGTGTGCATACGGCTTGGCTAATGATAAATGTATTTTCCGAAAATTGCCGGGGTGCACGGGATATGTATATTTGTGTCTCCACACGTCTTGGGTGAAATTTAGAATAATGTGACATTAACGATATTGTTTGACGACTCGTCATTAAATTATTGCAAGATTTAATGCAGATGCACAACGTGAATAGCTTCAAAGTTTTCAATTATCATTACACGATATTAATGCGCGCATTATATTAATAGCCGGCTATACATAAAGACCAAATGAAAATTTAAACTGACTTCCTTTCTGAGAGCAGCTCGCTTACAATAATAATAATTCACCTGAGGCATTCATATCCCAGTATTCACCTTATACCGATATAAAACTTGCAAAATGCCTCTCGACGAAATCTAAAGAAAATCTCAATGCGCCAGCCTTGCAGCTCTCTCCCTCGCCTGTGCGTGTTCTCGTCCCGGGAAAATCTCGCATTTCGCTCAAGGTACTTTTCTCGCAGCGTAATCCGATGTCGCAACACATAATGCGCGCGCGCGCGAAAAATAAAGCCTCGAACCTCCAATCATCGGAACGACTCAGCGTGTATATAACCACACCGGGGCAGATCCTCGGCCTGCGCTTGGCCCAGTTCCGTGCCCTTGTGTGCCTCTCCGCGAGAAAAGTCCCTCCCCCCGCTGAGCCCCCTTCTCTCTCTCTCTCTCTCTCTCTCTCTCTCTCTCTCTCTCTCTCTCTCTCTCTCTTTCACCCGTACGCTATTCCGGATCGCGTATATACACGCCGAGTTTCGTGCGCGCGCGGTACAGGTGCTCCAGTGACCTACTTTCGTCGGCGCGCTAGTCGGCGCACTCGCGAGAGTTTCTCGGCTTTAGCGCTTTATTTCGCGCAGAAGGAGACTCGAGAGACCGCGTTATTTCTTACATCAGCGAGACGAATTGCCGCTTGTCGGATTGCTCTACTCCAACAGACACCTCCCCCCTTCCCCATTCCCTATCTTCCCGGCGTCGCTGTAGCTGCGCTAATGTTGATCTAGATTTGTCCGATGACAAAGACGCAATGTGATGTCGAGCGCCACCGTATTGGAATGCACGCTTTGATATCTAGACTTGTCGACGAACGTTTGATTGTTATTATAAACATTTATAAATCTACCGAAGAGCGCACAGAAGTGATAGTTTTGTGTCGAACAATTAATCGTCACGATCAGTAAGCGTTTGCCTAAACGAGCTTATCCAAACAAAACCGTTTGTCCCTCTCTCTGTCATTCGCCGCTAAAGGAATGCTGGCGCCTCGTTGCATAACGTCCAAATCCTGTTATCTGCGCGCGAGAGCGGCGCCCGACTTATCTGCGACCCACTTTGGTTTGCACAACCAGACAGAGCGAGAGAGCCTCGGAAACGCCGACCTCAAGCACATCCAGGCGGATCGCGCGTCCAGATTCAACGCGAGACGAAAGACCGTGACAAAAAGACGAACGCCATTTATAAAGCGTACGCGCGGAGGAGAGGGTTACCAATGATGGTGGGCTGCGGAGGAGCCACAACAAAACCTCACCGAAGCGCATCCGCCTTGCGTCCCGAGTGAATTACGCAAGAGAGGTCATCAGAGGCTGTTTTTGCCGCGTAAAAGCGGGCCGCGTCCGAAAAACCGTGGTATATACCGTTGCACTCGCTACCTTCCTCCCCCTCCTTGACTTCTCTCTGTGTATGTGTGCGTTGCAGTAGTGTCGTAAGTCTCCGAGCGGCCAAAGGCGAAATGTGGTACAGTCGCGCAACGGTAAAGTAGCGGCGGTAGCAGCGTCAGAAGGAGCGCTGTCGCCGAATCCGCATCTCTTAGCGATGAGAGCTATAAGCGAGGGCAACAAGTAGCTTTGCCCCTGATGTATATGTGTGTTGAGCTAACTTTAATGGCTGGCTTTCCGTAACCGATTTACGACCGATTTATGACCAAACTACCGGGGCGGTTATTTTTGTTGAGGTTTTCAGGCCCTCTGGCGCTATTTGGAAAAGTGGATCGTGGAAAAAGCCGTGGGCATGGAAATTAACGTTAAGAGGAGAACAAAAAAAATAAAATAAGAAGCTTGCTCGGTAGTTTGTGGGTTCGAGAACGAGGGGAATCTAATGTAAAGGCTGCGGGCTCGAGAAATATTGCTTCTATTCTTTTTATCGTTTTAAAATTTTCTCAAAATAGACACACAATTAAGCGCGCGTATTTTGGCTAAGATTGAACCCACGACCCTGTGGATTGCGAAGTAATGGCTCCGCCGACTAAGCCGGAGCATAGACCTCGTTTAGAATTTATGATCGGCGAATTAGCAGCGATACAGGTCTTTTTCAATTCGCAATCGTTCGGATGTAATGTGCTACTTTCAACGTTTATTCAATGCGAAATGACCGGTTGCTATATACGCGGCACACACGACGTAACTTTCGTAACAACTGATCAATTGATTACGGTTAAATTGCTAAATAATTCTTTTTTATACGCAAACACAAATTTATACATCAGCCTTTGCGCTTAATCGATCGATCTGCCGCTCGTTTTCTTATTTGATACTCGGAACTCCTGGCTATTCGTCTCTTCGACGATCGGTGCGCGTTGTCCACGCGGATTATATCCCTTTCTTTCGATCACACTTTGTCAGTTTTTAAAATTACGGATAACCAAAGTCTCGGTCGTTACCGCGAAATTCTCTTCGATCACCGCGTCGCTTTGCGAACCACTGAAAAACGTCAATTCAGCGATCAGACTATAGACACGTGCGTCTGATGATTCGCGATTTCCGTCGCGCGTCTGCCGGATTAGACACGAGATCGTCGGGAATCCACGTGACCACCACGCCTAAGATTTCCTCGGAGCGTCACGTTGCGGCAGGCATATTACGATATCCCGCGTCATCCGCGCGCTCGCATCATCATCCCTAAGCCCATCAAGTGCCTCGTAGAGCTAATACACTTCCGGTCGACGCATCATGCGCTTACATCACTCGATGTGCCGATTTTCGCTTCAATAAACCATTACGAATAAACTCAAAGGTGTAAACGACGCGGTCGATAACAAGCTATACTCTCGTTCTCAGTCAAGAAAATCTGTGTGTGTGTGTGTGTGTGTGTGTGTGTGTGTGTGTGTGTGTGTGTGTGTGTGTGTGTGTGTATAAGCTTACGACCACGCGAAAGTTCGCGCAATTTTCAGCAATTCCACGCTGGCTACTGTTTTGCTCTCCCCTCGCTAGCTTCTTAAGAGCTACGCAAACTCTAGGGCACGTCTAATGATATAATACACGGCCACTCGTATACACACATAAACACAGCTATTTTTTGTTTGCGCAACATTAGCCCCGAGTCTACCAGCATACCGACGACTATGCGGATCTCCCACTCGCGTCTGTACGTGTCTGCATATAGGTGTATGTATGTATATACACATACGCAACGCCGGGCGCGCGTAATTTTTCACGCGTTGCGCTATCATCGTTCCGCGTCTAATTAGGCAGTTTTGTAAGCGTGAGAAAAGCGCCGAGATGCCAAGAGCGGAGGGACGAGAAACGAGATTTTCCTTTATGGCAAATCTTAAGTTTGCCGCCGTCTCTTATTTATTTTTTCTCTTTTTTTGCACGCTCTCTCTCTCTCTCTCTCTCTCTCTCTCTCTCTCTCTCTCTCTCTCTCTCTCTCTCTCTCTCTTTTTCTCTTTTCCCGCTGTTGCTCTTTCCTCCGCGCCCCCCTCCAGGCGCAATTATTTCATTTTTCAATTTCAATTAGCCGGCGCGGCTGTAGCACACGATCTCCCGCAGAGTAGATCCTTAACCCCCCGTAGGTGTGTCGAGGGAGTTTGCGAAAGCCGCGCGCGCCAATTATCAATTAGGCAATAGCGCGAAAATCCTTAGCGACCGATCGAAACCGGATAGCCGACGTCTATACACGCGGGCAACACGTGCCGAGCGTCTCTCTCTCTCTCTCTCTCTCTCTCTCTTGCTCTCTCGGACCGTGTATTATGTCACCCCCTACTACGCGCGGAAAGTCGTGCGCACACGGACCGTGAACCAGGGCACGTTGCGCTCGACACACGTGTCGAGCTACCGACGACAATGACGACGCGGCTTTGTTGCTATTTTTGCCTGCGATCCACTCCCTTTATCCTGCTTGCTTCTGCGCTGGCATGTTTTTATGCCGCTGGACGCTGTGTGGAAATATTAGGGGTAGGCTAATGCGAAATTGTTTTCATTTTTTTTTTACTTTTAGTTTAGTTATTTATTAAAGTGTTTTTATAAGCGATAGTAAAAATACAAAAATTTGTACATAACACAATATCTTAAGGATGTTTTTTAAAACATCGCGAGCGCATTTTGCTGTTCTATTTATTCAAATGCTTTTTTTCAATTTCATTGAGAAACAATATTTAAATACTCGCATTAAGAACGTGAGTTATTACTTACTAAGACCAATGAATGTAAAATTGTTATATAAAATAACCTATGAATATAAATTATCACGAAGCATTACAAATATATATATTTTTTTTTGTTTCTTTTTCTGACGTCACTTTACAATCACATAAAAATTCAATGTCACAAATATTAGTTTTATCAAAAGACGTCAATTTTTTAAATAAATTAATTTTCAACTCAACAAACACCCAAGGCTTTAACTTTACAGTCGCATAAAACATTTTCATCGCAAAACTAGTGACGCGTATTATTATTATTTCTATAAAAAAATTATTCGTAAAATAGTCATAACGAGTACCAGCTCGCATGTTCAATAAAATCACAAAAGTCCCTTCAGTCTTGCAATATTCAACCCCCCTAAAAATTTAGTCCAATTTTTTGTTTTAATGTCTGCATTGAATTTCTTTAAATTACTTATTTAACGAGGGCAACGGATGCGGCCTCTTCCACAATCGTACGAAGAGTCACTGCTGCAGCTGTCGCAGTCCATGCAATCACTGCAATCGCAACTCGAACTCGAATAATCCGCTTCTGAAAAAGAAAAATAAAATTTTTAAATTATTTATCTAATATATTTTTTTCAAAAAGTAATTAGATCATTCATTTATTAAAATAAATAAATAAATAAACTATTCAAATTCAAATTAAAGATTACAGTATTCTTTGCAATGACTTACTACGACGGGATGTTGTCTTCTTCTTAGTAGCGGTTTTTTTTGCAGGTTTCTTAGCAGTCTTTTTTGCGGCGGTCTTCCTTTTTGGAGGGCAGGAAGCGCAGTCCGAGCTCGAATCCGAATCGCTGTCGCTATAGCATCCACCGCCGCTGCAGCTGTAAGTCTTCTTTTTCGTAGTCTTGTTTTTCGATCCCTTTGGTCGGCCCATTATGCTAAACAAAAAGGAAAAATAAAGTTAAATATTTTTAAAAGATAAGCTATCGAAAATAATTAGCGTTAGCACAAAATTTATGGCAAATATTACTTTCACTGGAACGAAATTCGAGAAATCTTAATTACTTCAAGGCGATCTAAAGACTCGGTGTTTATATTATCATACGAGTAACCGACCAGGTGTCACCTCTAAGATTTTAAATTGGAATATACATTGTTGTCACTCTGTTTACAGATAGACACGATATTCTCGATGTTTCTTAGAAAAGTTCGATCGAATCAATACCATTAAATACAAATGTGAGCCCTTTGTGCAAAATTCAATTGCAAATACATCGTACAATCTCAATCAATAATTTTTAATTTCACAAAATTCGTATTTATTTACTAAACAACGTTTACCAAGATTTTAATCAGCTAAATAAAAATCAATTACGGTGAACAAAGAAACAAAAAAGAAGAAATGATAAATAACATTTTTCTTACCTAATCTGCTTGATGAAAAGTCGTCTACGCGTCAAGAGACAACAAGATGCCGGGCAAAGCCTCCTTTGCGGACCCAGATAATTACTAGACCCCCGGACAGAGCGACAACTTATTCAGTCCTGAAAATCAATTGACAAGCCACAAATCATTAACAATCGATTTTCCGCCAACCGCGTCCTCATTTTCCTCCGATCTCCCTCTCGGCTTTCGAGCGTTTTTCTTTTGTCGCCCGAATGAGCAGAGAAAAAGGGAGTAAAAAGTCGAGGCGCCAAAGTCGGTCTAAAACAATTTACAGCTTATAAATCGGTTTACCTCCAGTGCACGCCGCGGCAAATCGTTTCTTTGTTGAGCGAGACAGGTAGACTACGGCAGCAGTACACACACACACGCGCGCACACCCCGTGAGATTTATGAGTAGCCAGCAAAACGATCCAGTCGTCAGCAGGGCGACGTTGTTGAGCCTTGGGTGTCGCTTAGGCAATTGTCCGAGCAACTATGGGACCAAAACGATGTGGCAACTCAAGAGGCCCGCTGGCTTACCCAAAGCTTGCGGGGATTTCAAGATTTTGATTGGTCGATTGAGCAACGACCTGATATTTTGGGGATAGACGAGGGGTGGGAAGACTAGCGGATTTGGAGATTTTCCGTTGGGACAAAAGGCCTTATTATAGAAATTTAAATTTTCAACTTTTGTGACCTACGGTGTTGTTATTTATTATTTTCTTCTTTTAAAATTCAACTGAACAATAAATGCAGAGATCACAAAAAGCATTTTCCATAAAACGTTTGGTACTCTCCAGGCTAGAGTAAATTCATCGGATCAACGTATTCGCCTTTCCAACGTGACACTCGGGTCCAATCCATCGAAATATCGATTACAGCACACTCGTCTAGCGTAGTTTAGCATTAATCGTCCCCCCAGTTTAAGGCGAGCAAGTGTGGGGAGGGGGGCTATCGCGCAATCGGTTTCGCAGCTAGCACCTGCGCGCCTGTAATTTTGCAGCAAAACTACTGCATAAAGCGCGCATTTTGCAACGGCCCCATATTCCGAGCTATTGACGCAACGCGACCACGGCTTGCTTATCTCTCTCTCTCTTTCTCTCTTTCTTTCTTTCTAGCGCTCATAAGCAACGCACGTGCTCTTTTTGCTTTTGTGCAATTATTACGGCACCAGGCTAAAGCAATTGATTTCTAGTCGCGATTTTTCGACGCCCGACAAATGATCGCGCCCAGCGCGTATAAACAATGACGGCTTGCTCAATCGACCTCTTCAGCGACCGTTTGTTCGTGTTAACTTTCAGTTTAGTCTGTTTTGGTTTAGACGCGAGTATCGTGATTAAGGTATTTTGGAGCGATTCTAGTTTGAATTAATCAGCATCTTAGCGGGCTGTACAATTTTAATGAAAGGACGATGAGAACTTTTAGGAGGCTAAGATGATGGTTTCTAGTTCTAAGATTGTATTAGCTTTGCAGAGCACTGATTGACTTTGTCGTAATATTATTCTTTTTTATTTATAAGAAGTTTTAATTGACCCATGAAAAATTAAATAATTTGAGAATTAATCAGCTTGCAGGTTAAACTTAAATTTCAAAATTAATATTATGTTCGTAATTTGAGAAAACTTTCTAAGTTGAAAAGGTTAATACTCTCTTGATTAACTGTTGTTTGTAAACAAATTCAAACTTTCTTGTAAGCTAGAACAAATACACATTACGGTCTGAAATTTTACTCTAAACTTATAGATATTAAAATCTTCAGATTCGATTTTCAAATTCTGTCGTGACATTTCATAAAATATTTCTTTAAAGAAATAAAACGAATTCAACGTGGTCCCTCGTCCCTTAAACTGCAGAATGTCCGTGACGAAATCGCAGAAACTTAAAAAGCGCATAATAGGGTGAGGGGAGAACATTTATGGGACTCAGCGGAGAAGCTCGGTATTCTCACTCGATCAAGTAAGGCAATAAGACTGGAGAGTTACAGGAGCGTACGAGAGAAGTGAGGGGAAATTTGGATAAAGAATTTTTTTTACGCGTAAAACTGAAATTGATCTTTTCAAATGTTTAAGTCGAGTTTGGAAAGAACGAATGTCAATTAATGTCGAATAAATCGACAATAATTTTCTACAGTATAATACCAAAGAAAAAATTCGAGTCGTTTGTCTTTTATCGGTCCTTTCGAAATGATAAAGATTTCGAAACGTGCGAGTGTCGGCGAAAAATGTTTTTTTTTTTCGAATGCAAACTATCCTTAACTATCTGCAATTTAGCTTACGAAATACTTATAGTCGGGCTCGCTAGTGTATAAATTATAAAATCCCGTGATAAACCGAGACTCCATCGCGATAGGGGAGCTGCAAAATTTACGTGCATTACTCCCCCCACTCTCGACTTCTTTTCCATACAGCGGTTATTATTCAATACACTAGGCCAGAGAGAACAAAAATGGAATTAGTTCACCGCTGCAAGATTGTTAATTTTTCCATGGAAATCAGTTGGGATCTAGGCTCGCGCGCGAGAAAGAAAGAGAGGGAGAGAGAATGAGCGCCGCGGAGAGAGATATACATTGCGAAACTGCAATATAATTCGAGTCGCGAAAAAATCCGTGTACACGGGTGTATATACGCCGGGGAGGAAAAAATTGCACAATGGCGAACGAGAAAACCTGACCTACAGTGACTGCCGTCGGAGGAGAGAGAGAGAGAGGGGTGGGAGGAGACTGCGTGACCAACAACAATCCAGCCGCGCTCGACCCTGAAACCTTTTTCTTTTCTGATATAACGAAAGAAAATGGAACGCTGCTTTTCTGCTCCCTCCCCCTCCCCCCCCCCCCACCTTCGTTGGGCCCATAATACGCAAATCGAGAATCGTGCATCGGGGGAGGGCGAATTGACGTAATACCAATTGCGACAGGGCTGCACTGGCGCGCGCGTGCTAGCGCCAGACAATGTTGCCGCGCGAAAATGACCGCGCGGGCTCGTGCAATCGTCTACATGCACGCGCCGGTCTGGAGCGCTGCTGCGTGCTAGAGAGAGACCCCACTGGTAAATCTACCTCCGACGAGATCTTGCTCAGTCAGTAATTAGGCATAGGCTTTGCTCAAGAGCGTCGCGCTAATTTTCGTACGCTTACCAGGCTAAGCTGTCTGCTGTATGCCTATAGCGCCAGCGAACTGGAACTGCGCGCATCTCGTAATTCAAACTAGAACGGATAACCGTGGATCGCAAGAGCGATAAAACACCAACATTTTTCAAAATCACCCACGCAAAAGCGAAAAAAAAATTCGAAAAAAAATACTGTCCGCAGACAACAACCCGAAAGCGAAATACGAGACGGAATAAAATTTTTGCAACTTTATCCAACAACACACAACGTCGGTCGGTGTAGGCGTGTGTGCACATACACGCAAAGTCTCGGATTCGCGAGCTTTTTTTTTCAAAAAAAC
The DNA here is from genome assembly GCA_030522585.1 of Anagyrus pseudococci. Classification (NCBI taxonomy): domain Eukaryota; kingdom Metazoa; phylum Arthropoda; class Insecta; order Hymenoptera; family Encyrtidae; genus Anagyrus; species Anagyrus pseudococci. The sequence continues at coordinate 63,089 of JAPYYQ010000112.1, forward strand.
GCCAATCGACCGGTCGATTTGCATTATTCGCTCGAGCGACATATCGAGGCCTCGCCCATATGTCTGCCAGCTATAAGCGGACAGCTCAACGGCAGCCCAGCCATTTTCACGATTATGCAAGGCTCTCGAGCTTTAACGTCAGCCAGATCGAGGGAATTTCGGTGGGCGCGCTCGCGCGAGACTGTTACGCGTGTCCCTCTTCTCGTCGTCTGGCGCCTCGAGAGCGTAAAGCGCCGACGGACGAGCCTGAGCAGATGTCACGCGTGAAATGTCCGCTCGGCTCCAGATGTCCGCGCTGAATATTTAATAAGTCCTTTTGCTCCCTGGCTATTTTTAAGAGCCCACATTCCTGCGCTTCCAGCTCCCCGGGCTATCTGTGCTTTCGCGGAACTCGACTCTTGCTCTCTCCCTTGACAAACTTTCTGCCTCGAGCTTTAATTGTATTTTTAGCATATTCGAGGTCGGCACTATTGCTCGCGCGTAAACCCTCGGATCAAATGTTTTCACGCTCAAGTTCCTGTTTTTCTCGTATAAATCTAGTAAGAAATATCGTACGATGAACAAAAATAAAAAAGAAACAGTCCGAGCCCTATATTGAGAGCGACACAAAGCAGCTCGATAGAACGTGCACAAAGAATCCGGCTGCTCTTTCTCTCTCTCTTATGAAATCTAATCGGCGCAGCATCCGTGCACGTGCAGCTAGCTCGAACGCACACAAGCGCGCGCTCACGCTATAGCAAGTACGCCGCATGCCAGTGCCAGGGAGAGAGAGAGAGAGAGCTAACCGAGGGCCGAGGAGATAATCGCTCTCGGGAGAGAGTGAGGGCGCGTGCGGGGCGGGGGGAGTACTTGCGCAACGGATATATCTCCAGGGCTCGCGCGCCGCGATTATGACATGCCTATGCAGTCGGGCGCGAACGGCCGGGCATAGATCGAGCCGCATTGACGCCCTTAACGCGGTTTCTCCGACCCTTCGCCGAGCAATGGGCTACGGGTATTTCGCGCATCCTCTCTCGCTCTATGCGGGCGCACGGAGGAGTGGCACTAATTAACTCACGGAGAGCGAGCTAATGCTAATGGAATCCGATTCGCGGCTAGGGATGATTCGCGTGACCCGAGGGCCGATCGGTTTTGCGTAATGCGTTAAATAACGGAGAGCCACTAGCGGAGCCATGCACTGAGCCCCAAATTTAATTGATTTGAAGAAACATTTCTTTACGGGCTCTCCGTTAGAGATTTCTTTGAATCAAAGAAAATTTTTTTTAGCGTAAGAATTGTTATCTCAAGGAAAATCAAAGAATTTTTGTTTCAAGAAATTTTATAAAATTTTTTTTTTAACACCAAAAATTGTATTAGTATAGTGAAAGAATTTTTATGTTAATTTAACAAAATTTTCTTTTATTCAAAGAAATCTTAAACGGAGAGCCCGCAAAGAAATGTTTCTGCGCGCGCGGCTGAATATTGTAACGCGCCTGGCTATAAAGCGATCTTACGCGTGCGTTGTTATACGGACGCTTAAATCACGTGGCGCATATCTCGCGCTGAGCGATTTAAATATATAATTACACGTATTTAAACGATATCGAGATATGTGTATACGTATAGCGCACAAGTGGGGTGAGGCATGCGCGATTTTATTTTCTTCAATGTTTTAAGAAAGTTTGCACAATGTAATAATAAGCAGGAGGGGGGATTGTAAGCGAGTGAGAGAATAAATTATTTTTCAAAATATAAATATCGCGGTGTGTGTATGAGTGTGTGTGTGTGTGTGTGTGTGTGTGTGTGTGTGTGTGTGTGTGTATACGTGAGTGTATTGGATAAAGATCGCTATCCGTTGATTTAAGAGCGCCTGCATGTATACCGATCGCGTATATATATGTATATAAAGGTACGATGGAAGCCTGTATAAATTGAAAGTTGAAATCGAGCATTTAAAATATGCCAAGGGAGTTAACCTTCTGAAATGCAGTCCGACGGCTCTATGAACTTACGTTAATCGATGACATTCCGCCGCGAGCTGTTACTTAACTCTAGAGATCGAAAAAGTTCGATTGCTCGGTGTGAAAACTAGCGCGCGCCCCGCCGCCGCCACTATATCCCTCCCCCCGGCGTCGCTAGCTGATTAATCTATCAAATATGTCCATTGAATTCTCGACAACAATATTACCGCATTATTTCCCAACCGCTTAACAATTCCTAAAAATACAAAATACCCTTTTTCCTTCATTCAAAATGTCAGCGATGTAAAACTGCCGATCTCCAATGAATCGGTAACAACGCGCATTCCGAAAACTCTCCGTGCTCCTCCCAGTGCCCAACGGTTATAAAAGCGTACCATCCGGCGGCGAGTAGGCGTATTAGCATACCACCAAATGCAAAATATCGCTAAGCCGCGGCGAAGCAACAATGAATCCTCAAAGCCGCGGCCGTACGTTGCACAAACAGGTCTCTCGTTCGAGACGTACAAAAGGCGCGCGCGGATCCCCCCTCTCTCTCTCTCCCCTTCTCGCCCCTTTCGAGAGCTCAGCGAAGGGACGTTTCGCAAGTGCTGCACCTACACGCGCTCGCGTGTCATTCATGCCGCCGACGGACCAACACACACACACACAGACACATACACATACAGAGACACGTATACACACACGTATACGTGTTGCTTAAGAAATGGGGGAGCCGCGTGAATTCGCCAAGCGATTGGAATTCGGGCGGAGCTGCTTTTGGTATACGGAGATTATCGAGCTGCTTGGTTTTATGGGCAAATTATTAACGGTCTGACTGGTCGCTCGGCAGCGTTGTGTTTTGTAACGTTACTATGTCTACGGATTGTCTCGAATGTTTGTGTTGAACACAGATATTTTTTTTCCATTGTTTCGTTATTAAACGGTTATAGCTGTAACTGCTTGAATGTTTTGAGGTACTTAACTAACGTAATTTCTGACGCAAGTCGAACGTAATGAGCTAGAAAAAGATATTACGGCATGATTTTGAGTAAGAATTCGTAATAAGGCATCGAGAGCGTATTGGAGGGAGTCAGTCACAAAGAAGAAGAGCAAATCCGCTTAGGAGGCTCGATACGCCCTTATTTATCCCCGTAGAAGCGCGACACTCCCAGGGCTCTCGGTCGTACGAGTCCCCACGGAATTTTCAGGCAGCCGTCCGCAGTCTAGGGAGCCTTGCGAAATTAGTTGCAACGCGCCGTCAAGCTCACCGGCGATACTTAAATTTACGACCTTAATTTCGGACCCCCCTCGGCAAGTCTCTCTCTCTCTCTCCTCGTTGGGGAAATATCGCGCCAGTCTCTCTCTTGTGCGCAACGCGTTTCGGAAACACTGCGTTTCGACATTTTTATCTGGACTTTTCCACTGGCAGTAGTAACGGCGCGTGCACTCGACAGCTCGCTCTGTTCCGATGCATCTAATCGATTCTCTTTCCATGGAAAAAAAATTTGTCTGACGTAATGCTCGAATGCACGTGGTTTGTATCATTCGATTTTCCACGTGTGCGTACGAGTTCCTCTCTTTTTTTTTATTTCTAACGATGCATATTGCGAATTATGTAATGATAAAATGATTTTTATGTTTTTTCGGTGTTTTTTTTCATGAGGTATCACTATAGAGTTTCCAACGAGCTGAGTCAATAAGCGACAGTCACTTATTAAATACAACGTCGAGCTGTATTTCATCGGCAACATCTTAGTGCTCGTTAACGATAAGCACTCGTTGCTCCTCGAAAAATTAGCCGATAATCGCGAGAAAAAAAGAAAGACGAGAAAGACAGAGACACGCACGCGATGAGTTAGGAGTCAAATACGACGGCAATTACGTAATTAACTGCCACATTTATAGCCAGTCACCTATGAATAGCTCAAGCGTGGACAACAAGGCCGACGCACACTTATCTCCAGTTCTAGAAAAGCGACGAAAAAAAAAGAAAAGGCAGTCTATCGAGACTTGGCGAAAAAAACCATCGCGCAAGCCTGATCGGTCGTGTCTCTTTTTTTTTCATTCCTATATCGACTGGCGTCGCGTCTAATTATCATAATACATAATACCGCAAAGTACACAACTCTTGATCTAATCGTCAATTTTTCATAATCCGTTATAAAATCACCGATTCCCCCCCCCCCCCCCCCCCCCCCCCCCCCCACCCCCCCGCCGCACAGCGCAGCCCGCCCCCGCCCGCGCCCCGCCGCCCACCACCCCACAACCAACACGACACGGAGCGAGAGGGAGAGAGAGAGAAAGAGAGTCGAGGAGTAGGGGTATATAGGAGAGTGTTTGGAAGAGGAGGGGAGGGCAGGGCGAGAGGGAAACAATGTAATCGCTCGAAATTATTATCTAGCCGAGCGTCGGGCGTAAACTCGCTGCCGCCTCGTAAATCTCGCATCTGACTTGGCGATACGCGCGAGTCTCATTTGTGGCTAACTGCAGCGGACCTCGGCACCCCGTAACAAATGGTCAACGATGCAGAAACGCAAAATATATATACACACACTTACGTATGTGTAATCCACACACGAAATACACAAGCGAACGTGTTGTGCCGCCGCCGCCGCCGCGTCGTAATGAATGGACTCCCTGTACATACACTCCGCTCAAAAATGGATTCAATTGTTTTCTTGAAACCCTTTCGTTTTTTTTTAATCTTGCTATACCTGTACAACTTCGGGTTGGCAAGTTGTCGAGGAAAATTTCAAATCCAGTAGGTCGATTGGAATTTTTATTTCGAGCGCGACATGGAGGGCTGGATGATTTGTGAACGGTAGTCGTGGAATTCAAGTAATTCGGGCCGAGCCCCGATTGTTGGTGTCCGCGCGCGCCTGTGTTGGTTTTGAATTAGTAAATATAAATCAAAGGCTGTAGACGAGGTGGGGGGGTGGCAGGGCTCGGTCTCTCCCGGTTAAATTTTATCCGGCGCGACGGTTGATATTTGCTTATTTACGAAAAACTAATTAATACAAGGCAAGTGTTGCGGCAATGTTATTGCGATCTCACCGCGGGCGAGCGCGCGCCGCTCGGTCGCTGGCGTTGTAAATTTATCTGCCTATCGTATTAGCGAGGCTTCTAAATATTCATGAGACACTTTGTACGTTTGTGTATATAAATTTTTCAGTAGCGCAATGATCTACGCCGGATTGCTCGTTTTAAACGTCTCGAACTCGGGGCGTGTGATTATAACGCAGGGATTTTTAAATTTCGCAAAATTGCACAAAAGCAATTACGAGAAAATGATGATATTTCGTCATCAGAAAAACCGTACGTTTTGAAGGAATGTTTCTGCACTGATACGTCACCGTGTCCGTCGACGTGACGAAATAAAATAACTTTTGTATTTTTACAGCGACACGTTTGCTTCGGCTTATCTCGTAGAATTATGTTTGAAATTGTAAAGTATATATTTTAAAAAGTTTAATAGAAAAAAGAACAAAACGTTGTTTGTTCAACATTATCGTTATTATTTTCTTCAATTTATTAGCTGAAAATGTTTATGTCATGGGATAATATATTTCTCCGCGGCAAGTGTTGTTGAATTTTATTATTTCGTCGACTTAATGGTCGATGATGAAATAATAGACAAGCAGTTATCTAGAAATGCGGTCGTGTTTCAAACGTCTAGTTATATCCAAAGCAATAAATTATTAAAGTGGCGTCATCTGTTAGGTACGTTGTTAAGTCAGGATCAGAATTGTGGCGACTGTTTTGCCGACTGTTAATTAAAAAGATTTATTAACTTGTGAAATCTTCAGCCTGAGGTAAGTGATAGATTATTAAAAGTTTTTTACAGCACAATAGTATTGAATAAACGTTTTACATGACAATTACTCATATAATAATATCAAACAAAAACATCGAATTTCGCGCGCAACTCCAAATGAGATTCACGTGACACGGATGCACTAACTTTTATTGGCTTATCCATAGCTGTAATTTCAGTGGCTGGCAGCTCTGTTATGTGTTTGGATACTTGTTGTGCATTGTAAACATGGCTGTGTCAACAATCTCCAAAAAGCGAAAGGTTCATATTAAACTAATGAATTTTTCAGTGATTTTACGTTTACGTATGCTTACTTTTTAAAATTACAATAATTTCTAGATAATATTTGTATGTAGTGACGTTTATTTTATTCATAAAAACATGGAACTACTATGTAAATGTTTAACTTTCCCATACATTTACCCTTTTTTGTTTAGCATAGCCCCAATTCAAATTTAATTTATTACAAATGTTTTATGTGATAGTATAGTAATTTTTTTAACTTTATGGGTTTCCGTTTCTGTTGGTTTACCTTTATAGAAATTAACAGAAACCTAACCTTACTTATATGTAAACATACTCCTGTCTGTAACAAAGTATAGATAATGAATTTAAAAAATAGGAAGTTTAAGAATAAAATCTTTATTTTATCTAATCTTAAAATAAATAATAAAATCTTAAAATCTTTATAAGATTATAATTAAATTTCATAAATTTAATTCATAGTTTGTTGGAGATGGAGTCTTTAAGGCTGAGTTAAATGAATTTTTGACTCGTGAACTTGCTGAAGATGGTTACTCTGGTGTGGAAGTACGTGTCACACCACAAAGAACTGAAATTATTCTCATGGCCACTCATACTCAAAGTGTTTTGGGAGAAAAGGGCAGAAGAATCAGAGAATTAACTTCTGTAGTTCAAAAAAGATTCAACTTTAAAGACCACAGTGTTGAACTGTATGCTGAGAAAGTAGCAACAAGAGGCCTTTGCGCTATTGCTCAGGCTGAATCTCTAAGATATAAACTTATTGGAGGGTTGGCTGTTCGAAGGTTAATGTTTTTATTAAATTATTATACTTTTTAGTAGTATAAAACAAAACACTTCAATATTAACATTTTATTTTTTTACAGAGCTTGCTATGGTGTGCTGAGGTTCATCATGGAATCTGGAGCTAAAGGCTGTGAAGTAATCGTAAGTGGGAAACTTAGAGGCCAGAGAGCAAAAAGCATGAAATTTGTAGATGGCCTAATGATTCACTCCGGTGAACCCACTAATGACTATGTAAACACAGCTACAAGACATGTGTTACTTAGACAGGGTACGTATAAATAACAGAATAACCATTTTCTTAAAATACATTGTCTCTTACTTGTTAAATTAATTTCAGGTGTCCTGGGAATCAAAGTTAAAATTATGTTGCCTTGGGATGCCAATGGCAAAAATGGCCCCAAAAAACCATTACCTGACAATGTTATTGTTCAGGAACCAAAGGAAGAAATTATTTATACAACACCTGTGTCTGAAACTAAATTGGCAAAAGATGTAGGTTTACCACCAAATCTTCCTCTGCCTCTGGTATAAAAAATTAATTTTAATGCAATGTCGTTTCAGATATTTTGCATTTATTTTACAGTATTTTATACTCTACTATTTATACTCTGCTACATTTATTTAATACAATTAAATTATTTTTATTTATTATTAAAAATGGTCAATTAATTATTATACCATCAATATATTTCTCCGAAAAATAAAAACCGTAAAAACCTTGAACTCAGCTCAATATCGCTTATTTTTACGCAAAGTTTCATAGATTAAAAAAAATCACGAAATAATTATTTCCAGTGGCTACGTTAAAAAGAACCAGGAGATTAAGAAGTACATTTTCATAACCGATCGAACTCGATCTCCAGGCTCACGCGACTAAGACCCAGAAAAAGAGTCGCATTCACAAGTCCACGAGATCAAATCGCGTGACAGTTCCAGCCGCACGAATTCTCAATTTCCAGACATAGTTACTCTACAACTGGAGGTGAGGGGGAGAAAAGGGTGAAGAAAGCGGAACTCCAAAGGGGCAGCGAGCTTGCGCGCACAGACACGCGCGGGCGCGCTTGTGTATGTAGGGCATTCACTTTCAACCCCCCTTTTACCTGTTGTCCAGCGTATACACCCCCTTCCCTCGTACTTCCCGTGTGTGACTATCCAGTCGCGCGTGGCACTCTAGTGTGTAAGGGCTATAGGCAATGCGCAGCCGCACCGGCCGATGTCCACTCTACTGGCCTATACCACCTTTGCCCGGTGCCGCCGCAGCCCGAAATCGACTTTGCAAGCTGACTGTATACGCGTGGACGCGCGAGCGTAATAATCTCGCTTAGCTAAAGCTCGAAGATTTCCTAGTAAAGGAATCGTTAGAAAAAAAGGAGCGATTTTATTATGTTCTCTTTTATCAATTATTTGCCAGGATGCATCGCTAGATAGAAACGTTTGGTTGCATCGGTTTCGTTTTTTTCTTTGTTCGAAAATAGTTGGGGTGATATTTGAAAGTGTTGGCGATTGTTATTCAAAATTTCGAGAGTTGCACCGAGTAATTCCGTCCCTCCACCTCGAGGTAAGTGAAAAAATAAATTTATTTAAAAAATTGTCAGTTAATAAAAATGGTGATTATATGCTGAAAAGGCCTAAGAAAGTAAAAGTAAAGTCGTTGAAAGACTAGTTTATTAATAAACTTGTTGCTTGTACACATTCAAGGGTGTTAAAAAAAGACTGTACAGCTACTGGCATTGGAAGTACGTTTAATTTAATATTTAGTGAATTAAATCAATAAGAGTTGCGATTTGAAAGTTTACCAAATGTATCCTACGTCAGTCACTTGTAATACACCGGTCAGGTTATATCTCGATTATCTTTAGAAATCGATTTAAGATGTCGAGGGAGATTTATTGATTAAAAATATAAACTAAATTGATTTACTTATATCTTGTACACGTGGAAAGTGTATTACAATATAATTTTCGTTGTAAAAAAACTTGAAATATTTTTTAAAAATGTTCGCAAGAATGAAAAGACAATTAATATGTCCGGTGATGTTAAATCCAAGATTCAAATTTCCAGGGATAGGAAAAGCCGGGTCCTCTATGGACGACGACAGTCACGTGGATCTTGAGGATCGTGATCCTCATCATTTGAATCAACACGTTCAGGTTTGTTTACTCGGATAAGATCTTTAAATTGAATTTCCCTGTACATAACGTAACAAATCATAATGTAGTCGCAATCATAATGCAATTTGAATTAAAATTTGTATGTATGGAATAAAGAAACATTTATTGTTTGTCGCTAAGCCACTCAAGCTAACAAAATAATATTGATTAAATGATTACTCCATTAAATTGATCATTAGAATTAAACGTTAGTTACATAAATTCTCACAGCACTTGACGCGAAAATAGAGAAAAAATACTTGGCAGTTGAATATTGATTTAGCATTTTTTAAACTCGTCGGTTCATCAGTTAACAATAATCCAAGCCCATCTGCAATTTACGCTTTACTCCACAAAGTAATTACATAGCCGTGGACTACCGCGAACCACCATGTAAAGAAAAAGAAAAAAATAGGAAATCAAGGAAAAAAGAAAGTAGGTCAACTTTTGTGTACAACCAACCCTGTAGTATAGTACTTCCTCAGCCACGGATTTACCACCCTCGCGACAAATCTCCCCCAAATTCTCCGCCACCCATTACTATGCAAACATCAAATCATAATCAATGCCATCATGCAACCCTGTTTTCAGGTGTCATGGGACGACGTGATAGGCGAGCCGGACGGCATTCGAAGTCCCGAGTGCGCTTGGCGCCTGAGCGGCCACTGCTTCCGATTGTCGCGCAACTGCTGCTACATCCTCCTCTCGGTGCTGGTAGCCCCTTTGGTCGCTCTCTGCCTCGGTCTCGCCTTTGCGTGTCTCGCCTTCGAGGTGAGTTTTCCTCGCCCGCCTCGGCGCTATAAGCTCTCGAGGCCCTCTTGTGCCCGTTACGATTTCATCGTAACCCCCTGCCGAATCAATAAAAACAGCTGGCCTAACTATAGCGATCTTATCTTGCTGCGCCTTTCTTAACTTCCTTCAAGCTCTCTTGGCGAGCCTTTACTTTTTGCGCTCTGTATGTTCTTTTTTTTTGGGCTATAGTGGCGATAAGAAAAAGCTTAATAAAGGGTTTTAAAAACTCGCCTTGGGGTTTAAACGTTGTTACCTTAAGTACACGTTCGAAGAAAAATTTTAAAAGTGCTACTATATTGGTTTTGTTTGGCCGAGGGCAATCCCGAGGATCAAACTGCTATCGGATTTGACCAATCGATCGGTATTAAAAAATGAATAAGGGGTCGTACGTGGGTGTACCTCGAATCCGCGCATTAATAGAAATCAAAGGGAGGTTTTCCCTTAGCAAGCTTTAACACATCGAACGGAAAAGAGAAGGAAAAAAAATAATTGACCATTTCTGAATTTTTCACAGCACATCTGGTGTGTCATTCCGTTCTTGCGTGCCTGGAGAATTATCAGTATGGCAGCGCGGAATTTTTGCTCGGCTCTCGTTCAAGCATTTGTGCGACCCTGCACCGAGTCACTTGGGTACTTCTTCTACAATATCCGCCTGTCAAAAGACAAACTTTCGGAATCGAAGGAACGAAAGGATGACGTTCACATTATCTAAAGTGTCCGATGAATGATCGAGTGATTTTGGTGCAAGACGACCGAGGATAAATCTCCCGACTTCCGTTGTTTCTAAATTTTCGTGTGCGTGTTTGAACTTATGCTTGGACGTTGAACTTTTTGCACAAACATAAAAGCACAAATTTTTCAATTTTCTATGAAATATTTTGAAGCATAACATTTTTTCCCTATGTGTCCAATTAATTGTAAACGTGTGGAAAAAGAAATTGAAACATACTGTGATTGATTTTTCGTTTTAAGAAAAACTGTATATTACAAATTACTTTTATGGAATGATTATACGTGTGAGGATAATAAAAATATTTATAAATGTTCAACACCCTTTCTTTCACTCCTACTTCTTGAATCAGCTCATTCGTCTTTTAAACGTTCGCGCCTTTACAAATTAACATGGCGTTGAATCAACCAGCACCATCAGTTTACCCTTCCACACTCCTTTCTTATGCTCATTATCATATCTCTTGAGGTCACGTGATAAGAAAGTTGTGATGTCTTTACACACCGGCTTGGGACAGATTCAGTTTGCCTCCAGAAGCGAGGTAGTACGAATAAACAGTGCGGTAACAGATATATACGTCAGCTATAGCTACCGTTACGATGCAGGTCCAAAAGTTAATCTCGCAGATTTTTATCAATGCTCGGCCGATCGCATCGAGGCGTATCCTTTATTTTAAAGTTACAATTTTTTATAAGTTAATAAATAATAAAACTTTACACCGAGAGATCTCTTGTATAAATATATTATTAATATGACGTACCTGCAAGTTGTTTACAGAATATCTGCTGTTTTTTTTTATTTTCCTCAATTTATTATTAAACGTTGCATTTAGACATGTCAGCTGCGTCAAGTGTCGGTCAAAAACGTAAGTAAAAGCCTTATTTTCCTCTTAATAATTTATTCGATCGGTGGGAAAATTACTCGATAGTAATCTATTGGTAAATAAAGATAAAGCTGGGATCTTCCATGTCGACTTGATGACTATTCTTAAGACGCTAAAAACAAGCAATAAACAGTATTTTAACGACCTCATTATTGAATAAAAAATTAACAAGAATAAAATAAAAAGTTTAATAAAAATCGAATTTAAAAATGTGTGTTCCAGCTGTGTTTAAATTCGACGACGCGCTGGATATTGAAAGCCAATTAAAGGAAGATGAAATAATGTTGAGAGATCAGGTGCGCGTTTACTGCCAAGAAAAGCTAATGCCAAGAATCATCGACGCTAATCGCCGAGAATTTTTCGACCCAGCAATCGTTAAAGAAATGGGTCAGATGGGCCTACTTGGATGTACCGTCAAGGGTTACGGAGCTGGCGTTTCAAATGTCGCCTATGGTTTAATAGCCAAAGAAATTGAAGCTGTCGACAGCGGCTATCGATCTTTTTTTTCTGTTCAGTCATCACTTGTGATTGGTACCATAGCATCTTACGGGAGCGAAGAGCAGAAGGAGCGTTACCTGCCGAAATTAAGTGAGAGCCGATAAACATAAGGAAACGCGATTTAATCGTAAACGTTTCAAAGTTCAGATGTGCGATTGAAAACAACGGCTTTGTAATCTTTGGTATTTATTACAGTTGCAGGAGACATGGTGGGGGCGTTCGGTTTGACGGAGCCTAATCACGGAAGCGATCCAAGTCAAATGGAGACGCGCGCTCGTTATGATGCTAACAAAAAGGTGTACAGGCTTAGCGGCAGCAAAACATGGTTCGTCAACTTTTATTTATAATGATGCAAAAAAAAAATTTAATTATGCTATGTTCAATTCGAAAATATATTGTGACAAATAATGCGGGTTGAACAATTGAATTACGTAAGATGCACGATAATGACAATTTAAGATAAGATACAAGAAGTGATTTAAAAATGTATATTTAGGATCTCGAACGCTCCAATTGCCGATGTCATAATCGTTTGGGCCCGATGCGATGATGGTCAAATTCGTGGATTCATCGTTGATAGAAAAGGCAACGAAAACACTCTATCAACGCCAAAAATTGAAGGCAAAATGTCGATGAGAGCCTCTATAACTGGCATGGTCTTGATGGATGACGTCATTGTACCCGAAGAAAATTTATTTACTAGCGTTGTAGGATTGAAGGTACATAATAAATTCAAAGAAAATAGTTATTTGAAAATTTAAAAAGATACTTAAATTAAATTATCGCTAAACAGGGACCGTTTGGAAGTTTAAATAATGCTCGCTTCAGTATTATTTGGGGACCTTGGGGAGCAGCTGAAAGCTGTTACAAAATAGCTCGGTCGTACGTAATGGAGAGGAAGCAATTCCAGAAGCCCTTAGCAGCCAATCAACTGATACAAAAAAAATTGGCAGATATGATGACGGAAATTTCGATAGGCGTACAAGCTTGTTTACGAGTCGCAAGACTGAAGGATGAGAATAAGTAAAGAAAAAAACTGTTTGTTTCGTTTCGTAAATTTGTCTAATTTGAAAATCTAATGAAATTACGTTGGTATTTAGAGCCACGCCAGAAATGGTCAGCATGTTGAAGCGTAATTCTACTGGAAAGGCACTGGAAATTGCAAGAACGGCGAGAGATATGCTGGGAGGAAATGGAATTTCTGATGAATATCACGTCATTCGTCATATGGTGAATCTGGAGACTGTTAACACCTACGAGGGTAAGCAGTTTATTCAATATTTCTTCGGGGAAGAATCACAAGTACATTCTCAATTAATCATTGTCTTATTTGACAGGTACACATGATATTCATGCTCTTGTATTAGGCAGAGCGATAACGGGTATCTCAGCTTTTTAATGAATCTAAGTGAAAAACAAGCGCATGTTGTACATATATTTTTTTATTTGTAAAAATTAAAAGAAAACAAAAGATATTTTTATTACCATAATAAAAAGTACTGCTTAAGCATTTTGTTTATTTTTATCATTCAGTACAAAAATGTATTTATGTAAAAATTATTAAATTTAACAAAATTATTTAACAAATATATTTTATAAAAAAAATTTAAGTCATCGATTGATGATTATTAGATTATAAATCGTATCGACGCCAATTTTTGAACTAGTTTCAGCGATTCTCAAAAGATGCCGCCAGTATGCTAAGCTCGTGCTGACTCGAGTGCTAGAAATCAGAATTAGAATCAGAAACGAACTGTCAGCTGTATTAAGTCCCTGTTTATAATTGTTTGTGTTACGCAGAACTTAATTAACATTCCATATGAAGATCCTTGAATTATTCATCATTCAAAATGAACGTTAAAATGGTTAGTCAGTATTTTCTTCCGACAAAAATTATATTGGTAATGCTGTAAAAAAAAATACAAGACCTGAAGAGTGTTGTTTTAACTGAAGCGAGAGTTCCTGAAATATCAGCAAGGTAATTTTTTGTTGTAAATCTTAAAATGATTTGCTTGATAAACAATGACGATGAGTAGGATTATCTTTAATTGATCTTACTTTTACACTTGCACTTGAGTGTCTATTTGCGTCAGCGTCATTATTAACTGTAAGACGATGTTCAGGTTATGTCTTTAATTGTTGTCCATTTTTAATGTTGTTAATTGTTGCTTAATGTTACTCTCAGTATACGTAAATACGACTTTGCACAGAATTTATTTGAAATGAACGTAAATTATTAAGAATATCATTTAATAATTATTTTGCTATTTTTATTTGAAATCATAGTTGACTTGTAAAAATATTATAAAGTCGTAATAAAATGAAAGCAGAAAATTAGAAAATAGAACAGAATATTGCTTATTATTTGTAAATCGAACCGGGAACTCTGATTTGAAGTAAGACTTTATAAGTGCAAATAAATTTTATCGAATAAATCAATAGTACAGATAACACAAAGATTAATATTGTGACATTTTTTTAAATGATAAAACAAAAAGTATATTTATTAAAACTAAAATATTTGGAACAATTAAAGTTTTTTGTACAAGCATCTATAAATTTAATGTAAGTAAATCTATTCATCAAATAGACAAACATAATATTGATAAAGATGGTCTTGAGAATTTTAACGAAGTTGTCACGTTATCTGAAGTGATATTTTATATTTGCATCGCAGTAACGCGATATCATATAACGATATTAGACCTTGTGCAGGCTACGCAAGCAAAATTCAAATAAAGATATATTTACCAAGTAGATAGAAGTTAGACCAGTGTATACATACATACATGAATCACAATCGTGATTTATATATGTATATGTATCATCTATGGATGTTGATAAAGTTGCTTCCATAAAATTTAAAGAATTCATCTTAAAGTTTTTCTGTGATAAAAATATGTTTAAATTATTTCAAACCACTAAAGGATTTTAAGTACTGTTTCGATAATTTTTGAAATATTTGGAAAAAAATGGGTTACAGAAAAGAGCTAAATTTTAATAAGAATTTAAGCGTACAGTTTAATGAGACAATTAACAACAATTTATCGCATTGTGTAACGTTTTGATGACTGTGTCGACGTCCTCTTCGGAGATCTAGAGACCGACGAGACCGTTGAAATAGTCATTAAAACGTTATAAAATTTGATAGTGTTATAGTGTTACTGTTCAGTTTCTCAAACGATGCACTAGTAAAATTTTTTGCAAAGAACTCGAGAATCTACAAACGCTTTATTCGACAAATACTGCACTTCAAAATTTATTTAGAAAGATATTTTATTATTCAAAGCTAAAAACAGCATGTTTATTCTGGTTATAGAGACTTTTACTTCCAAGCGGTAATTGTATTATCGAATTAGTGTGAATGAACTCACCTATAGTTTCTTTGAAACTGATTCTTCCTGACACACTACAACCCTATTTTACTTTTCAAAACCCTCTCATTTCCAAGTAGTTGCACCTTAGCATACATAAAATTCAATCTGTTTCCTAAATGTACTTTAACGACATACGATTTTATAAAACTCAAAATAATTAAAAAACAATTTGTTTTTCATCCGAAACCAAGTGACAGAATTCCATAAAAAATCACAAAAATCCAATTTTTCAGCTTTACCTTTAGCTTGCTCTCATGAGAGGATCGAGAAGTTCAGCCGCTTTAAATTCGGTTGTCGGCTTTACGACGACAGGGGTCAGCGCATCCCAAGTACTACCAAAGCAAGTTGTATCTGTCGATTTCACCGACTATGGCAGATCCAAATCGTCCAAGCTCATACAGTCAAGAGGATCGGCAGATACGCATAGCTGCCGAATCGGTGTATAACGCTCCGGCGATTTCGCCAAGGAGCGCTTATCCTCCTAGTATTGTGACCCCCGATGCGATCAACGAGATTCTTATCGGGGGTATGCGCCACAATGGTCGCATGTCCAACGTTCGCAGATTCTTCTGCCTCTTCGTTACCTTTGACTTTTTGTTAACCATACTCATGTGGCTGATTTGTATAGTGGTGAGTTTACATTTTTTATTTTCGAAATAATAATGAATGGATATTGAAGATGTATATTATTAGATGAGTTTATTAGAGCAGTAAATGCTATTCGTGATTTATTGTCTTTGTACTTATTCAGAAATAGCTTTTCGGCCGTGTTGAGTGGTTTGCTCCGATTCTCTTTATATACAATAATAAGAGGTTCGAAAAGGGACGGCTGGTACTAGTATGGATAAGCGAAAATATTATTATGCCTTGTAGTATCAGCCGTCCCTTTTTGGAATTATTATTGTTGTATCTGAAAAGGATCGGAACAAATTAATTACGACGAATAAAACAATCAGTGTTTTTAATGTATATACAGAGATAATAAATCATCAGATTATTGATATTTTATTTTTCTTGTTATCAAAAGCATTTGAGAATATTATATTCATTTCTTTCAGATCTCAGGTGCTAATGTACAGGCAGCGTTTGTCCACGATATTGTACATTACCAGATCAACTCTTCGCTTTTTGATATAGTCGTAAGTTTTGTATATACTACAGTAATTATAGAATCTGTTGAAAATTGTATTGCGTATCTAATGTTGGTATTATCAATTCGTTACAGGCGACTGGAGCTTTAAGGTTTATTATTTTGTTATTATTTTATGCAGTATTACACGTAGATCATTGGTTCGTCGTAGCGGTAAGAAAATAACGCCATTTTACTGTAATGAAATGTACAACGTTAATAAAAAGAAAACTAATCATGTGCATATTTTTTTTAGTTTACTACTACATCGACGTGTGCCTTCCTAATCGCGAAAGTTTTTCTTTACGATGTAAGTATATGACGTATGACACATTTTTTATCTAAACACGGAAATTAAAACTTACAGATGAATACTAAAAACTGACGTGTTTTTTTAAGTCTAGATAAATCTTTGTTAGTCAACTAGTTGAAGGTTATAAACTGTCAAATTAAAAATTTACAATTAAATACTCATGAGGACTACTTTTAAGATTATTGTACTTTGCTCTAAGCCAATAACAAAAGTGTAAAACAAAAATACGGAAAAAAGTAATAAATGATCGATAATCTCGCAAAAATAAAAGAAATTGAAAAGATAAGGGAGAATCGACGCGCGCGATACCAATGATATATGCAATTAAATACAGAAAAATCGACAACAAGGAAAGCCACGTGCGATAACGTAACGAGATGCTGTTCGGATAGCCTCGAAAACGCGCCAATCGCCAAGCGGGAGAGCAATGGGTTGAATGACGGTAGAGCATAGGAATCGATCGCGTGAGCCATACGCGCATATGGGGAGGCCGATCAGAAGTAGAAAGAAGCTATAAAGAGGAGAAAACGAGTCAGGGGAGCCTCGAGTGACCTTGGCCTGGCCGTGTGGAGGTCCGCAGGCGGGAGAGAATATTCGTGTGCGCAGCCGGAGGCTCTCTCCCTCTCGCGCGCTCGAGCCTCCCAGTACGTCTTTGCCTCTCCTCCGCGGCGCTTCTCGCCCGCGCACCGGCTACTCGTGAATTACACCAGACTCGACTGTATATACGAACCTGTTGTGCCTCGAGAGCTCTGGCAACGCCGGCTACTCCTGTCTCATCTTGATTCTCTACGCAGGAGAACCGTATGTGCTCTCTCATTTCCCTGCTTACTCTTTCGCGCGAAACTTTAGCTTGGCGTGTACTCGAGGACGCCGAGACTGAGATTTATTGAGACGTGACTTGATTTTTGTTTTTCTCCTTTTTATTTTGTTTTCGAGACCATTTCGAGTTAGCGAGATTGAGTGTATATGCGTGTGAGTAAGGCAGCCTGGAGAGTTTTGTAGCAAGTTTAGATTTTAAGAGCGACTGGAGTAGTCATAAGGTGATTTGGGATTGAGATTTTTTCCTCAGGTATAATTTTATTGTATTTTTATTTCAAAGAATTATTCTTACGATGGTTTTTTTGAATTTTCAAGAAAAAGCATAAAAGTGCAGCAAAGATTAACATGTTTATTTTTTATTGATAAGACATTTATTTTTAGTTTGGTGCATCATCAGCAATTCATATAACTTTGACCTTTTTATAATCAAATGATTTTTGTTGATGGATGTTTAAATTTTTTAAAAGATCTATTCCGTTATCGTATAAAATATAGTTCTGTTTCAACAAAAGTATAATTTATTATTTCAAAAGGTTTCTAGCATTAAAAAATTTCAAAATAGATATTTTTTCATTGTGTTTGTTTTAGTAGACTTATCGTGTATTGCAACAATAATCATTTCCCGCGCTTTTGCAATGCCAGGAAATTCAATCGCGTAACGCGTACATTTTTTCTTAAAAGGATACATCTACGTTTGGGTACACATTGTGTAATTTAAATATTTACAATAGTAAATTCGTGTGGATTCAAGTTGTTTACTTTTAAAAGATGACATAAAAAATTTTAATTCGAAAATAAATGTAAAATAAAGTAAATACTTATAAATTACAAACATGTTTACATGAATTATGAAACTTTATGTTTAAATTCAAATAACGCTATACCAATATTTTTATTTGACAAAAAAAAAAAACTAGAGTTGGAAAAAGGTACTAAAAAATCATCCAATAATACCACAAAACTGCCAAGTGTTTGACTAATTCAAAAGCAGGCCAGAACATTATTTCAAAGTCTTAAAGACATTAGATAGAATTGAACCAATATGCCAGACTCTATTGTTAGTTGATTACTACTTCAATTACTGAACAGGGACATTGCAATTAGACAAACAAGGTAGATTAGGTTTGCACTTTTTTCGCGATTCATATTATCCAATCGTAACTAGATATGTAAGCATAGCGTAGCTCGGAAACTTATACATAGTGTAAGATAATGCGTGACTGAGGAAGATTTTTTCTTCTAATTTTATTATTGATTTCAGTGGACGCTATCTAATCAACCAGTATTTGAACTTCTTTTTATCCTCGTGTCCTTCGTCCTCGTGTGGAGTGAAATTTGGTTTTTGGACATAAAAGTAATCCCTCAAGAGACTCTCGTGAGAGACTGGTATTCAGGTACATTTTTTTTATCTCGTTAGATTTATCCATTTTTATTTTATTTTTATTAATTAATGATGATTATTTTAATTCCATTTAATAAACTTATTAATTATAAAGCTTTTATAATCTAATAAAACTGATAAAAAATGTTTTATTGTTCATCAAGGATTCATCAATCCTGAAAGAGCTCCACTTCTTGGTCCTACATTGTCGCCGCCAACAACAATTGCTAGGGAGAACTTTGGATCTTATTATACCCCTATAGATTCTCCTGAGCATTCCGACGAAGAGAGCCAGAGCAATCAAAAAATGGATAACTCAACTGGTTCGTCATCATTCTTGACGGCCCACATGCCAATAAAACTCCCGCAGGATAAGGTGTGTGATGATACAGCTTCTTAGGAACTGTAAATTTTAAAAACTATTTAAAAGTGATAAATGTGATTTAATGTTAATACGCATTAAACAAAAGATTTTTAGTTTAAACTCTGATTGTAAGTGTCAGTATTAATCATTCGTTGAATCTTTCGTTAGATTTATAAGTAAGTTTTTTTAAACTGAACAAAATAAATTTTAATTGAAACAAAAAAATGTAATTAAATTGTTTTGACTTTCACATGCTCTTGACACCATCATCTTTTTAATTCATTAGTTCATAACCATAAACTGTTAGAGCTGATTGACACTTGAGCTGTAGTCATTGGATGTACACGTACTCCTCGTAGAAATTGTACCACAGTATGAATAGATTACTGATAATAAATGCGAAGAAATATGTATATAATGTACATTTATACTTTCCTCCTATTCTGTTTTTATATTTATAAAAACTCAGGAATCTTTGTTAAACAGATTTAATTAATGGTTGACAGAATTAGTTAATTTTTTGCTTATATTATTTTTATTAATGTGTGCTAATTTAAAATTTTTAGATTGAGCAAACTAGAAAAAAGGCTTCACTTTTGCCAAAAAAATGTATTGATCTTATTACATCTCCTGATTGGAAGACGGATAGAATTACTCCCGAAGGTGACGTTATTTCTTACATGCACTTACCTAAGCCAGATGGAAAAATTTTTAAAATAACGGTATTTATTTTTGATTAGAAAATTATATTTTTTTAAATAAAATTTTAGTTTTTATTAACGATGTATTTTTACTTTCTGCAGGGAATTATTGAGATTGCAGCAGCGAAGATTATATACGATTTATTCGAAAATATCGAATCTAATATTACTTGGAATAAGCAAATTACCGAATCGAAAATAATTTATGTAAGTGATACGTCGTATTCTTAAAAAAATGACGAGAAATGTTTTCAAAATTTTTGTATTTCTTTTAGTCGATAGATAAAGATATAGATTTTGTGTATCAAGCTACGTCACCTCTAGCTAATGGTACAGTAGGTCCAAGAGACTTTATAATTTTGAGACACATGGGAGAGTATAATTCTTATTACATTAGCAGTGGCTGTTCTGCTGATTTTACAGTAGTCCCGAATAGAAAAAATTTTGTTAGGTATTATTAGTCAATATCATAAAATAAATCTTCATTGATAATTGGAAAAACAAGTAATATGCACTATTAAAACTTGCAGGGGCGAAAACGGCGTCGGTTGTTACGCTGCTCGGCCTCTGGAGAATGGCAAGTGCGAGTTCGTGTGGCTGCTCAACACAAACCTGAAGGGTTGGCTACCGGGGAAAATGGTTGATATGTTTATGCCCCTGGGTATGATCGAGTTTATCACCTCACTGAGAGAACACGCGCGTGACATAAAAGATTGACCTACCAAAAGCGAGATGGAAATGAACGAGATGCCGAAGCTTATGACCTACACGAGCGAAAGTCACAACGGTGAAATTGTTCAAAATTTAAGCGCTGATTTTTCAAATGTAAGATTACTTTGCTACTGAGTCACTGGAGAATCGTTTAAATTGAACAGTTCGAAGTTCTGTTCTTGTATAATATTGGATTTTTATTTTGAGAAAGAATTTGAAAATAGTGCATTGTGAAATTATTTTTTTTATTACATTTTTGTTTATGGCAAATGTAAATTCTCAATACAAAGACTCATTGCAATCAAAATAATTTTCGATTATTCAGTTTTCTTAACTGAATATTTTTTTTCAATCAATTGGAAGTTTGAATACTTTTTTCTTGCCATATTAGAATCTTTTTGTAGAAAAATATGTTTTTGGGAACTTTATATTGTTGAAGGCATTTATGTATAATTATAACTAAATGTCATCTGTTTTCTAATTTAAATGCTCAAAATAAATGCAAATTTATATGTTGCAATTAAGTAGAAATATTGTGATATATTATATGGAAAAGTAATGGTGTGGATATTACTCTAAAAATAAGATTGTACTATTGGCATTTATACTTTTTGTACGAAAAAAAAATCTTTGTGATAATATAGGTAGAAAGAAAGACCAAGCCAAAAGCTATTTTTATTTTTTTTCTATAAATATTAAAATATTTATAAGTATTTAAAAAATTTACAATTAAAGCAAAAGGAAAATCAGTATGACAGTAATTAAACCTTGCTAAAGTAATATGAACAAATTTCTGTAATCCTCGAGAACTCTATGTTAAATGCTTTTTAAACCATAAGAAAAATGTTGTTGATATATTGTTGCAAATAGGAGTTTTTATTAACAATTTATATAATAAAGAAAAGTGAAAATGCATTTTATACATATTTACTAATGATTGTCATATAATAAAACGTTGTTCATTTTGCATCAAATAAAATAAAATTCAACAGGATAATAAAAAATAATAAAAAGTCAACGAAATATCTTGTTTCATATAAATCAAACCTGAGTCTAATTTATTATAAAGTCTTGTAAATCCTTATTGATCAAAGGAAAAATGATCACAATATACATGTAAAAATTTTGAGAAGTATGTAATACTTTTATTTGATACTAAATAAAATATTTGTTATACAGATTCATTGGCAATGAGTATTATTTTATCTTAACAACATATTTACTCCTGAATAATTTTCAATTATCTACACCCAATAAATCAAATATTCCATTGCATTCAATTTAAAACCAATTACAAACTTGAAAAAGTGTAGTAAAAAATCGATTTCTCTTCAACAGAACAAACAAGTATGACAGACACAAGTCCTTCTCCGTCAGTCGCATGCCCGTGGAACAGCTGCTGTGTACAAGGAGTCTCGGGAGGCGCGTGCGTTCTCTGCTGTCTTCGTCGTGGTTCCGGCCTACCAGGGAGCCACGAGATACAAGTAGGTAAACCTCGCTTGGCTTTTCCGCGCCTCTTTTTCCAACTTGCCGGCTCGCGCGCTTTCGTCGCTCTCATGCTCGCCTGATCCACAACCCCGGCCGCGTGCTCGAGCACGCGAGCTTTCGCTTTCGTTTGACTCTCCCCCCCTCTCGCTTCAACTCCAACAGCCACTTCGGTGCGGCTGTACTCTGCTCTTGTCTACGATGTGTTTGGAGCCGCAAGTGGACCCTGTTTATTGCGCTTTGAATTTTTTAGCGTCAGTATTCGTTCACTTTGATGTTATTATTTTAATTTGTCTTTTTCATATAAATCTATTAATAACGATTAATTAAATCAATCATAGTTAATTTCAATGTTTTATTAGCGAAAAAACTCATAACTGTCATTTTGTGAAAAACAAATTGTCCAAAACGGTGTTTTTAACAATCTAGGATAGCAGCACGAATTTCAATAAATATAGTTTAAATTGTCGCTCGATTAAACAATGGGCAAAATTAAAAGACAATTGCAAATGCAAATAGAGACGTAAAAGCTCTGTCGAAGCAGCAGAAAGCATTGCAACGCGTTTCTCGCATGTCCTTATATGGCAAGAATCTGGTCTAGGAACGGATGGTATCCGTAGAACATCAGCAAGTGAAATGCGCATGGTTGGCGCATGTGCTGTGCGGTACACGTAACGTAGTTGAACACGTACGGCAAGTATCGAGGAGGTGGCAGGAACGTGCCTTACCTATGTTTGAATATTTATTAGTTGCTATTCGAAATAGCTGCCGCCAATGCACGAACTAGTTAAAGCGAGTCTTTTGGTTAATATTGATTCATTTGTTAATTTTAGTTTTCTGGTTGGCTATAATGTGTAAGAAACTTTGATGCCAATCAAGTAAACAGTTTTATTATCTTTTTTTCTTTTTTTTATATACTTTGGGACAGATATTTAGTTTTATTGAAAGTTTTGAATTTAAGAGTTTTTAGTTTTTATTTATATTACACTAGTTTGTAACATAAAATTGTGTACTAAATTAGATCTCAAAAAGCTTCTAAAATTTTATTGAAAACAAACAATTGTAATCAATTAATTACACACAATTAATTATTTAAACAAATTTTTAGCTAATCGCCTGAACAATTCATGAACTCGTAAACCTTTACAACAGCCATATAACTATCCATTTTTGTACAGAACTCGGTTGATAAGTAAACCGCTTCGGCGTTTCGAATAGTTATCAGCGGCAGCAAAAAAGTACCGGCACTATACCTCTCGGTAGAAACGCGCGGCGCTAACGGCGCTAAATATGCACATTCCACTTGCTGATGTTTTACTGATACGAATCGTTCCTGGATGAGATTCCATATAAGGTAATCGGGAAAACGCAATACCCTGGCATTTCTCTCATAAACGGAAGGAGCTTTTCCTTTTGCGCTTTATTTTTGCAAAAAGTCTAATAAACAATTAATACATATCTAACAACAAATTTTCTGTATAAGATAATTAAAGTTAATTTTTAAACGTCTGGAATGTTTTGGCTCTTGGTTTAAATTAAAAAGGTACGTTTCTTCACTTTTTAATCAGATCGATGTTGGAATCAACGTAGGACTAATATTTTTTTAAAACTGTTTTTACAAGTACTTTACTCTTTTTTTAATCCTATCATAATTAAGAAAATTAATTAAAAGCAGTTTAAAAGTGATGTTACACTCTTCGTACAGTGCACTAAATAATTTGAAAATATCACGTTCTTACTAAAATAACGAACATAATTAACGAATAAACATTTATAACAATCATAGCAACTTAGGTATTAACAATTTTACTACATCAATTTACAACAAAGTACCATAATTTAAAATAAAATTTTTTTTAAAATAAGTCTTCTTTCACGAAACTCCCCCAAAACAGCTATTTCCCTGTATAATCGCAATTAGTAGAGCCACAGAAAAAAAACTCACGAGCCAAGTTTTTTTAAACGCGCAAATATTCAAAAGAAAAAAGTCGCGATCAGGACTGCATGACGGCGGAGTTTCATTGAGCGGCGCGGCGGTAAGCCCGAGAGAGTGGGAAGCGAAAGGCAGAGAGTCAGGTGAGAATTGCGCGAAACGAGCGACAGTTCCAGCACTACGATCCGGGCTCGCGCGCTCCCTGGCAAACTAACTCCAGCGAACTTATAATGCTATACAGCTTGTGCTTGATCTTGTTTACACAAAGGCATTACGTGTTTTTGGGTGTAGCGATGTAACGCTGTAAATTTTGAGGGAAGGTTATTAAGCTGACTGGAATATTTTCTTTTCTTAATTGCCTTTCTTTTTTACTCTTGGCTCTTTGAAGATTTTTAATTTTGCTCGAGGAAGAATGGAATATTTTAATAAAGTATAATAATGCTGGGAGGAAGTTATTCTTCACGTTGGCACATTTTAATATTTGGGACGGGCTTGCGTGTTTTGAGTTAATTAGGTTTTTTTTTAAGGGCTTATAAATTTGGACGATGACATTAGAATATTGTAATTTTTTTTTCGGAAATAAAAAAAAATAATAGTGAGATGGCACTTGATGATAAGGGGGATTATGGTATATTTGTCAGACGCTTTATTTATGTAATCCCGCCGTTTTGAATGGGATGATTGAGCGTTTGGAAAAATTGGCTTCCATTCAAAATAAATTTCTTCAAACGAGCTTATCCAAATAAACCATCAGAATTTATCGAATAATATTAACACTACAAAATTTATCCAATTCAACTTTTTAAAAAAAATAAATTTTTATTTAAAAAGAAATTGTTATAAAATTTATTAACTATTTGTTTTTCTTTAAAATATTTAAACCAATAATTTATAACAAAATTAGCATAATTTTGTTAAAGAAAAACGATACTATTATTCAATTAGGTGAAATAATCACTTGATCAGTGTAAACATGAGAAGAAACAGGCACACTTGCAACCGGATTACACACGCAATATTGGCTCACACTCCAAGGTAATTACTAACTACCTGCGTGAGTTCATGATGCTCTGTTAAAAGAAGAGTTAATTAATACCTTAATTACAGCTTAGTTAATCTTTTTTTTAACTTTTAACGAATTACGTTTACACCTGCGAATCAAGCCAGTGAGAAACTTTTAGTTTTACTATTTTCAATCCGACTTTTTACCTCGTTCTGACATCAGTTCAGTAAAATCGCTCTCGTGTGTACACTAAGCGTACGTTCTCTACGAGATAAAAACCGAGTCGAGAGATATAGAAAAGAGAAGTTAAAAAAAACGCGACAACTGTCGTTATTCGCGTCGTATTATGTGGCGCCTAGTTTCTTCTCACCTGGGAATGAGTCCCAAACTCGGTCCCCCTTTGGGTGCAATTTATCAATAAACGGATCAAAAACCTTCGTGTGTTTTACGATGACAAACAGAGCGGAATGATTCCAAGGCGCTCTTCGCTTCGCGCAGTACGCGGTACTCCGTCTCTTTATTTTATTTTTTGCCAGATAAGCGGAAAATGTGTCAAAAAGAATTGAAGGTTGTAAAATTTTTTTCTTTACAATGTAACTGAATTTTTAAAAAAAAATGTATATTGGCTCACAATTTCAATATCAATGGATAAATGTAATACGGAAAAATGTTAAGGTACAGGATAACAGTAAGTTAATTTCAGAAGCATCGGGAATAGGTGGAAAGGGAATAATGTAACAGCTGTAAACAATGCGCGCCCATGTGGCGCATAAATAAAGCCAATGAAAATGAAATTCGTATCGAATAATAAGTGGAACGCGAGAGTGCATTAAATCGACTACTGATTAATGTGTGAAAATTTGAATTCGCGTCGCGCATATTCACGAGCCTGAAAAATGTGATCGAAGAATCGGATATACGTGTGCATGATTGAATTTTAAAAATTCCGTCGAAGTCGATTTTTTCGTTGCTATAACGGCAAAACAACTAACTGTCCAAAAATGGTAGAGCAATGAAAAAAAAATTGTGTCTTCGAACATGAAAGTTTTCTCATAAACATCATCGGCACACAAAGTCTAACGAAAAGTTCAACAATAAAAAGCGTATAACCACTTCATACGAGCAATTTACTTTTAAATGTGATATCAAAATTTTTAAATTCGAGTCTTGCGGCTCCGTTAGTGAGTAGTTGTTAGATAAATTCGGCAGAAAGAAAAATTAGAACTACGTGACTAGTGTTGAACAGCGCCGATAGAGCACAAAATATTCGACGTCAACTAAACGAGATTTAGCAGTGTTGATCGAAAGTTATCCCATCAGAGCTTTAAAGTTTAACCAATGAAAAGCATATTATTATTACAAATTACAAACTTTTGCTTGTCGTCGCTAAATCTAATACAGCTAAACCCTACAAAACACCTAAGATTAGCAGAACAAATTTGAACTCATAACGAGCCAGCGTTCCAATCAAAATAAAATCTTTGATTAAATCAGACAAGTAGTGCACTCGGAGAGGGGAAAAAGAGCAGGGGCCGATCCCGAAGTACATCGATCCCGCGAAAATAGCCGACGAACTTCTCGAAGAGTATTTCGAGGGTTCGCGGGATAAGAGTGTATCTTAGCAGAGAAGGCGAGGAGGAGGAGGAGGAGGAGGAGGAGGCGGCTGGGGGAGGGAGGGGGGGGGCAAGTGATGCTGCGCGTCTCGTTCAATCGCGCAGCTGTGCGCGCAGGCTCTCCTCGTGTGCGCGCCGGCGCAGGTGCCTCTCTCCCGCGTCGTCTTGCTCTCGCCGCGAAAGCCAGAGTCGCACTTCAGTCGCTCTCACGCCGTACGCGCGTACGCGCAGCAGCACATCGTCGCCGCTCTCGTCGACGTCGTTTTCTCGTCGCCCGTCGTCGTCGTCGTCGAAAGAGTCGCGCCCGCCGCCAAGGCGCTCGGGATAGTGGCGGCGCGAGCCGCCGCCACCGCTGGACTATACCGGTAGCCCAGAGGACACGCGTGTGCTCACTCGCTGAGCGTTGTGTAAGCCTCCCTGCCCACCCCCTCTGCGAATTTGCCGTCTCACCCGGCCTGCCTCACCCACGTATAGATAAGGACGACGCCGGAGGACACCGCGCGGGACAGGACAATGTCGAGAGAATGGTAAGCGGCTTCCTTTCCACAGCTTGACTTCTTTCTTATATCCGCTTACCGAGATTTAGCTGGCTCTCCTGTTTTTTTTTAACCTGTGCCCAGACTTTTTTTTCATGTATGTTGAGCTATTTTTTTTATTTTAAAGTTAACGCGACTTGACTTTGTTTACGTCTAATATTTTAGGCATTCTGGTGTTGTACGACTATACAGGAATTTATTCTTCTTTTTTTTCTTACGCTGTGAGTTGAATATTTTATGCAAAGAAAAATCTAGGCGAGATGTAGAGATAGGTCAGGGAAAAACTTGAAAAATTAGGGGCTGAAAATAGGGTTGATATGTGTACGTGCATAAAACTAACGTAATAAGCGCGATCGTGTGCTATTTATTTATTGTTACGCATTGGTTTTGTGTTTGTAAACAGAATAATCTTTTGATTTTATTATACTCGGCCGTGATTTAAAATAAGATCGTAATAAAGTATGTTTCTGTTAAAATTTGTTAAAACTTTTGAAAATACGTAATTTAGTATTTGTTCGTCTCATGAATTTGTAACAACATTTCAGCTGAAAACTTTGCCTGAGATACAACTCTCAAGAATAAAATTAAAATAAAATATTTTTATTTTACGTGCACATCTATTACTAATGTATATTCACGATTGAACAAATTTTTACGTCGATATTCTGCAGAAACATGAAGTACCTAACACGATTTAACTCAACTCAAAAGACTAAAAATTGTCGTGTTTCTTACGTAGTTGTGACAAATTGTTTTTCTTGTTGCTCTCTTATCTGAGAAGATAAAATACGCAATCCAGCAATAGAGAAAGTTTCTTGTAAAACTTTACATTGTTAAACTTTTTATCAGACATGTGTAATAATAGTTAAATAATAATATTTCTATCTGTCTTTTATGATTTCCTAGAGTTTACTATCTAATCAATTAATATTTGAATAAAAAAATATGCAAATAACACTGACATCTAAAAGTTCAACGGCACTTTTAATTTTCTTAAAATTAATACAATTGAATTTTCCAAGGCAATTGAACAATCAATGTTCACGTCAAAATAATCATTAGGAGATAAATAGAGCAATCTATCACGCAAACGGCATAACTCGGCCGAAAAAAGTCGCACTCTCAGCTTAACGCAATAGCGCAAGTTGGCAATCTACATCGGCAAAGCCTCTTCCCCTAGTCTGACATCTCAATTTTCTCGCTTAATCCGTGCCAGCCACGTACGCGCCCACTCGTTGGGTCCAGTATTAACAAAAAAAGAAGACCAAGTGTTGGTCTTGATACCGTAAGCGTTTCACTGCCTCTTACGCGCGAAAATTGCCGCGAGCGAGATAAGACGGCGGCCGAGTGCACTCTCCCGAGTGTCCCATTAGCGCACCGCTTAATCTCCGAGGAGAGTCGCGTTATCGCGCGCGCACGTATAACACCCGCAACGCGTTAAAGCATCGGCCTATAGTGTCCGTCTGGCTTGGAATTTACAGGTCTTTGGGACGGACGCGCTATGCGGTTAACGAACTTTTTGACCCGATGAAAGTTTGCCCGCGCGCGGACGCAGGCGTTCTCTCTCTCCCCCTCTCTCTCACTCTCTCTCTCTCTCTCTCTCTCTCTCTCTCACTCTCTCTCTCTCTTTCTCTCTGACCTTTCGACAATGAGCACGAGAGGAAACTCTCGGTTGTTCGACTATAGGAAAGAGTAATCCGATTTTTGGAATTAAAGCTCTCGGTTTGGATAAGTTAGTTTTCGCGTTGATTTCAAGGCCGATGACTTTCGTTTTTTTTTTAATCCAGTTTTCGTACTCTATAGTCTTGATTCTAAGGGCATGTGAAATTTTAAACGTATTGTTGTCAGAACCACGTTGTTTAATATTTGTTACAAAAAAGGTCGTAGGTTACCGATGAAATACAAAGCTTTTAATTTTAAAAATGTAACTATTGAAATATATTGAACGCAGAAGAATTCTTGGTCGTAAAAGCCGCCTCTGGCTTATACACGTCAACTACAAGTGAGCTTTGCTTGCTTGGTGCTTTTGAAAAAAAAATGTCGACAACTTGTCCTTCAAAAAATTCAATAAATTTTGCTCTTGTAAAACCTCTGAAACACGTATTTGTAGTTATTGTACTTGCCGTATCTACAGCAAGTACAGACTTTTCTTCCCGCCTTAACGATATGAGTGAATATCCATTATTCGCTTGGAAAATGTACTATATATAACAAACATTGTCTCTCTTTTTACATTTATGAAGCTTGAAAATTTTCTCGTTCAGAAGATCAAAGTATTAATTAAATTTATGAATTGCACAGGAACCCTTTTACCAAAACCCTTTGTCGCAAGATTACCACAAAGTAAAAAAATGCTTCAGAATTTAATTAAAAATTAAAAATAAATTATTATATAAAATTTTACGTCAAACAGCCAACTATATAGTCGGTGCACAACAACAGTTGGCGCACACAATATCCACCCAATTTTAAATGCTTGGTATTATATCTAATACCTACACAATCCAAAATTCCTCCGTTAGTATCTAAATCAAAGCTTGCCTTATTCATTGAAGAACCCCAGCAGTCTCTTTCCCAAGAAAGAGAGAGAGTGAGAAAGTGAGAGAGAGAGAGAGAGAGAGAGAGAGAGAGAGAGAGAGAGAGAGAGAGAGAGATAGAGTAAAAGACCGAGAGAAAATCCAACACCGTCGTCGTTATTTTGTCTCGTCGCTCGTCGTAGCACTTGGAAAATAACCATTTGTCATAGATTCAAAATACGCCTCGCGCTTTTAGCGATCTGTCAAGTCGCAATTCATCAAACGCATTCATTATAAATCAAGAGTGCGTTATACGAGAGCAGCACGCCGCGAGCTTAATATAATCCTTTTGAAATATCGTTCCCAGGCCAATTTATCCGGAGGAAGAGAGAGAGAGAGAGAGTCGGTCCGCTTGTCTTCTTTCGTCCTTTCGCGCTGGGAGGGCCTCAAGGGAAGAAGCGGCAAGAAGCGTAAACCTGTATCCATACGCGCGGGGCGCGCTCTGATTTATGCGCATCTCTCGGCCGAAGGGGGCACGGATTTGCGACCGACAGCTTTCTCTCTCTCTCTCTCTCTCTCTCTTTCTCCAATATAACGTTAAATTAAAGCGCCAGAAATACGCAACGCGCTCGAGCCGCTGACCTAATTTTTATGTTTGCTTTTCCCCTACAATCCCGCCTTCTTCCCTACCCCCCCCCCTGTACATCTAACGAACGCTCGTGTTTGCGATTTCGCGGATGATTTACAATGTGAAAACGCGCCTTACTCTCTCCTCTCTTTCCTACCCCCTCCTCCTTCGCCGTCTTGCCGCTGCGTTTATTTTCGCAGCTTTTTATATATTTTATATCTGGCTTGCTTTTTTCGCGCAACGACTTTCGTCTCCAGTGCTGCTGCTTCGGGAATTTCGCAAGACAGTCTACGGTCAAAGGCTCGTAAATCATTTCGTTTTTAGTTCTAAACGCACGGCCCTGGCCGAGAAAGCCGCCCAGCGCTTTCGGCTTCCGTTCGTTTCTTTAGATATATCCGAAGTCTCCGAAAGCTGAATATAAGCCGTTACGTCCAAAACACACATAGATTATTCGCTTCGTGACGCTTGGGAGGGACGATAATGCTTTTTTTTTTGGAAAAAACTTGGACGATTATGCTATTGTGAAGAAATGGGAAGTTGGATGCCCGGAGGGGAGGCAGGAGAATAAGTTTCGGATTCTAAGACTCGGGGCTATATACTGGCTTGCGTATACGAGAATATTATACGGCTCAACTTTACAGCGTCCGTTAAAGCGATTAAACTTTGACGCGGACGTTGTTCTAAAAGCACCTTAAGACCCGGCATTTAAGGATAAAAATAGTAATGTGTATATGTTTGTTTGTCTGCAACTTCCGCATAAGACGAGCAACTTTTTTTTTCTTTTTTATACGGATCTTCGAAAAAAGAGACGTGCGCTTGGATTTTTATCATTTTCCAATACGGCGAAAAACTAAATTTTACGAATTGCTCTCGGCTGCAAGCTCTCTCTCTCTCTCTCTCTCTCTCTCTCTCTCTCTCTGTGCGCGACAGTCGTATCTCAGATTTTCGCGAGAGCCGCATGTACTTTGATTTAAAATTGGCTGCTCGTCAAAAAAGAGCGGCCCCGCGCAAATTTCCCGGGGGCTGGCTCTGGCGCGAAAATAGCGCCCCCGAGGAAGTAAATTCGAGTCGGCGCGCCTTTTTTTCTTTTTTTCTCTCTCTTTTTTTTTATTTTGTACTTTTTCGCTTGCTCAGAAATTTGACCGACTTTGTTTAAAAAAAAAAAAGAAGAAACGATGACATTGTACCACGGAAGTAACACGCGCGTTTCTTTAAAATACGACGTTAGAGATAACCTTTATTAATTGCTGCAATTTAAGCCATTTTTTCCATTCGAAGCTCCTTTTTTCGGTTTGTACGAGTAGCGTCACATCTACATGAGGTTTACGCAGAAGAAAGTTTTTCCAGTGCTAAGTTACACTTCGCGCGTGAGAACTTCTTTCACGTGAGAGCGATGGAAGCTATAGAAGTAAAAGTAGAAGAAGAAGAAGAAGCAGAAGGGGAGCTAAAATCTCAGGGGCAAAGTTTGCAGAAAGTTAGATAAGAGGGCAGTCGCTCTCTTCCCCCGTTTCTGCCATTAATTGAAGAAACTCGTCGCAGCCACCGATATGTCATCCCGTCCGCTAGTGAATTTTTCATCCGTCATCGGATGTGGCTTACTCGTTGGCGAGTACCGCAAAAACTTCACAGCCGAAAAGAGAAAGAGAGAAAAAGAGGCGTCGACACGTTGGCCATTGGCCAGGCTCGTAAGATATTCCATTCAGTGTGCGGATGACATCGTAAAGCCGTTAAATGCGCCTGTGTGACCCTCCCTCCTCTCCTTTCGGACTTTGCGCTCGCGCGCTAAAGCGCATCAATTAGAGAGCCACTCTAGGAACGCGCGTGTGGGCGGTCATATGGGCGTAAGCGCGCATAGGCTGAAAAATAGTGGTCGCGCGATTTCGCGAATTGCCTCTCGTGACGGGTTAATTTAGAATTTAGCGCGGTGTCTATCGAGTTCTGCCTCGATTTGTTTCCGCCGAGAGTTTATTAATGGTAGTCGAGGCGTGGTAAGCGCGTGAGATGTTCTGAAAAATTGTTTGATTTATCATTTTTTGCTTTCGTCTTGAAAACAAATGTGGATAGATAAATGAAAATGTTAAGCGGTAAAATCATCGATGTGTCTTGTACTACTTGCTTTTTACTGATAGCGTTAAAGTCCCTTAAAAAAATGGTAATAAAGTGTTTACGACTGCTGTAAATGGAATATTGATTCAACGCGCATCGATGATAAATTTTACGGGTGCGAATAAACGCGAAAGGAAGAGATATTTTTTTGTTATTCGGCAAAATAGTTAATTTTTGAATTAACGTGCCAACGTTAAAAAACTGTTGTTTTATTTACAAAACGTTGCGGGCTGCGACATGTGCCTATAGAAAGAAAGAGTTTAGCAAATCGCGCGAGAAAAAAAAGAAAGGAATGACGTACGCAGTTTGGTACGAGTATAAAGCAAAAGAGAGAAAGAGAGATAGGGGGAGGGGATACGTAGATACGTTCTGTTTTTGCGGCGTTACAGGCAAAAATTTCAGCTCGTAATAAATGGTCTTTGACGAAAGGAAGAAAAAACGGCGAGAGGGATGTCTTCGTAAATCAGCTATTAAAAACATTGTATTCACGTCTTATTTCTGGAGAGCCTCAGATGTCCGAAGCCAAACAATACGCACTTGGGATATATATCGATAAAGGTTTATTTTTTTGTTTGCTTGCGAAGCAATTAATTTAACCTTCCCCTAACATTCGCACATAAAACACTTCCTTCACGTGTTTATTCGCCATTATTTTTTTCAAGCCCCGCATTTATCCGCGTGTGCGATGTGAAAAAAACACTCGCGTCTCGAGACTCTCTCTCCCCCGAAATTCCGTAAACCGCAAGGCAAAATAACGACCTACCAGCTATATCCGCACCGAAATTTAATTTCACCAATAAACCCACTTCCCAGTCCCCAGAGCTTACTGTCTTATTCATTTTTCCGCTCCGAACCAAAGTGCATCCGGAGCCTCTCGTGGGGACTGGCCGCTTATTCTCGGTCACTCTCCTGGATTCCCGCGAGCGTACAGAGCAGCTGCGCGCAGCGCGCGTACAGAGAGAAAGAGAGATCCAAGGTGCGTTTCAACAGGTAGTTGACTCTTCCAACCGTCTTTCTTTCCACCGAAGCCGCGAATTCCAACCCTCCTCCCCCGTTAGCTTGGTTTTTACCGGCGGCAGTCAGGGGCTGGAATTTAGCGGTGAAAAACGAATTAATTCACTCGAGCAGAGCGCGTTCGCGCGATGAGCGTCCCGAAACACGATTAGAGAACACGCGCCTGTCATTGAGATTAATGGAAGCGATGTCTAGCAGCCGGACGATAGTCATTCATGAATTAGGTAATGACACGAGGCTTTTGCGTTAATTATAACGAGAGAGATAGAGAGGGAGAGACGTGGAGTGTGCTACACCTTCTCGGCTAATTTTCACGCGCTAGCTATATATAGTCTGCCTAATGAAAAATGTCGTGGACAATGTTCCACTTGGTGAATACGAGACACTCGAGGAGTATCGCACACACGATAGCTCAATGAGTTTAAGCTCACGGCTGCGTCGTAAAGACAAGCAGCCAGATGTAATTTCCTGGAGGCATGGTTTGATGATCCCTTATGAAGAGGAAGGGGGTGGGGGCACATGTGTACGAGTGCTTCTCGTGAGAGAGAGAGAGAGAGAGAGAGGGACGCGTCCGGCTGCCGCCACGGCGACTAGCCCGGATTTTATCGATCTCGGAGCGTTCAAACTTTTTTAATGGGCCGCGAGGTCGCGTTCGTTTGCCTCGGACATGAGGATCGTGACGCGCATGGGAAATGCAATTAGCGCTGTTTTCGCCTTCTACCCCTTTCCTGTCCTTCCGAGCCGACGACTAAAGGCCCTTTTGCGAGTACACGCTTCCTTTTATTTCTCGTTGTTGATATAGAGGCTTGAAAGTTCAAATGCGCGCTTTTGCGCGGGACAGTGGAAAAAGCCGAGCGTCGTCAGACGAGTGTGATTTCGTAAATTACGTTTGAAAAATTGTTACAACGAATTTTAACGTCTTCTGATTTTTTCATCGTTCTTGTTTTCTTTCGTTTATAAACAATTTTCTTGCAAAAAAAAGACAAGATAAAATAAACACGAGAGAAAACGACAAAGACGGCTGGTATTGACAAAACTTTCGGCATTATCGAATAAGCCTCCCCGAATCGGGCTTTTCTTTTGAATTTCCCCAAGAGAGACGGGAATAAAAATTTCTGCTGAAACTCATTTCTTTTACGATCCAAGCAACGTTTGCAGGAAACACAAGTTCCCTTTTAAGTAATACATCCCAAAAGCGTCTGCCCGTCTTCTTTTTATATGCCTCCGCAGATTCTCTCCTGCCCTCTCGTACGAGACCGTCGAAAAATGACCGCGATAAGAACTAGTGGAAAAGGAGAAAAAAAATAAAGGAAAAAAGGTAAAAAAATCCTGAGGTTAAATACCGTACGACAAGGACGTTTTCCATCTCGATGTTACACCGCCGCACTGGCGATATTCTCCAGTTATTGGCCTGTTCTTAATTGCGCCTGAGTTACGCCTGGAAATGGAGCCTACGCCGCACATATACATTCCTCAAGGGTACATCGCGTCAATTTCCACAGGGCGCGCCGCTCTGTGAGCTCATACCCCCTACAACGCTCTTCTCTTCTTTCTCTCTCTCTCTCTCTCTCTCTCTCTCTCTCTCTCTCTCTCTCTTCTCCGCTTTCTCTCTTCTCTCTGCCCCCTTTTCGCTCAAATTTTATCTTTTTCAGCTTTTGATATTTTAGCTTTCCGCCTCTCGCTTTTTTCCCTCTTTTAAATTCGTTATTTCTGTCTTTGACAAGTATAACGTGCTTAATAAAAATGACGTATGTACTCTTGTAACGCTGACTCTCTGAGCAGCAATCATTTTAATCAGGCTAACAGTGTATTTTCCTAAACATTGGAGCTTCAACATAATTTATTTCCAGAATAATATTCCAAGCTATTTTATTTGCAAAGGAATTCAGGAGAGCAGATTGATTCGTCATTGAAAAATAAAATCTTTAAATCCATTGAAAAAAAAAAAAAGCAGAAAAAAATATGATTCCGCTCCGATCTCGACATTAAAGCCAGCGAACGATTTAACATCGCTTTTAGTCGTCCAATCAAACCGCCGCGCGCAAAAACTCTTCCGCGAAAAAACTCCAATTCCATATTTGTCCACGTCACATCTAATCCAATCATTCGCAAAAAAAGTCAGCTCGTTTGTACCCTTCTCTTCGTCCCCTCGTATCTCTCTCTTTCTCTCTCTTGTATCCCCCTAACGAGACAACGCATTTTATGCGAGTAAATTGTACAGGCTCTGGCTTCCTCGACAATCACCAGTGACTATAAGGAACATCATCGGGGGACTCGGGGATGCTCCGCGTTGGCAAAATAAATAAAATATCCGTCTGTTATCCTCTCCCCCTCTCTCCAGCTCATCCAATCCTCTGTCCCCCTTAGGTCCCGTTCAAGGTCGCTGCTGCCAGGCGACGACGCGCAGGTTGGGTCGCCATGACGACGTCGCTCCCGAGGCCCCTCAACAGAGACCCTCTCTCGCTCTCTTTCGATCCTCCCTCTCTCGCCCCCAGCCCCTTGCCACGGTCCTTACGCGCTCGCATTAGAATTCTCGTTAGGTAGATCCGCGCGACCGAAAGAATGAAGAAAAATTGCCTTAGCTAATAAGAGGGACCCCTTTGACTCCACGACTCTGCCTTCCTCCCTTCTCCTTACCTCCAACTCTGTTTTATTTGGAGATTGTAAAGTGCGAGTTTGGAACGATTCCCCAAGCAAGGAGTTATGTTAAAAGTAGGATTGGAGAAAAACAGGAGGATCGAGCAGGAGGAAGCTTCTTCGGGATACCGTGAATATTTTGGAGATTGAGGGTAGGACGTGAGCGAAGAGTATTAAAACAAAGATTTACGTAGTGCCTTTACTGGCTTCTTGTAGCGAAAGCAAAAGTTTTGCTTTAAAGAAAATAGCCCGTTTGAAAACTAGAATGTGTCCAGATTGTTTTTATTTTGTAACTTTATTTTTTACGGGGATTTGAGGGGTTAGTTAGACAGTTTTTTTATTATCGACGTAAAATACTTTTTTGTTTTCAAAGAGAATCGTAATTTTTTATCGCGTGAAATGCAATGTTTAAATCTATTTGGATTCAGCTGGTAAAATAAATCTGAAGACTAGTGGTTCATAAGGATAAGAGAGTGGTAGCGTTAATGCATGTTATGTTCAGCTAATTAAATTATAATTATAAATTTAAACAAAAATGTTTAATTGTATAAAAATTATTAAATTGTAATAATTTCAGGAGCTTATATTCTCGCGTAATAACCTTTTGTTCTTGTAAAAAAGAAAGTGTATTTCGACTAGAAATACGTGTCCGCGCATTAATTCAAGCGCAAGGCAACAAGATAAAAATGTATCAACTCTAGCCACTGATAAATATACATTTATTCATGTTTTTATTTAACTAATCTCAGAGGCGGATAATGAACCTAATATTTGCGTTTCTTTTAAAAAAGCTTATTAAAACTACATTTTTGTTGTGTAAGTATTGCAAAGAATAAGATGAACAAAGGTGTAATTTAATTGTACAGTTTACAAATAAAAAAATCCTATTAATGTTCGACTTCCCGTATAGAGAGCTTCATTAAAAAGCAGACTGCAAAAAAAGGTGAAAGAGAATGAAAAAAGATCCATGAAATACGACTCGACCTCGATGTTTCTGTAATGTCGATGCAGACTCAGTCGATGTGTCGTTGTCGGCCTCAAAGAGAAAGACAGAGAGAGGGAGAGAGAGAGAGAGAGAGAGAGAGAGAGCGAAACACCACCTGCCAAGGCGTTATAGCAGGGACAGTGACGCGTCGCCGGTTCTCCATTCTCTATAGCTCTCGCGTTGGCAGTTTCGCATTGCATATGCCCTACGTGTATCGCGAGACTAGCGACTCTCTATTCCTCGAATGGGAATCCGAAGCGCTGACGAAGGGAGAAGTTGGCCGTTTGTTTGATGCGCATTTCAATTAACGGCCACGTGTACATGTTTCTCGCTTCTCCATCTCTACACTCTTCGGTTGAATAATTTGCAAAAATACTGCAATTCATCGGCGAGTGGTTTTTTCGTGAAAAGGAAAAGAGGCGAGAACTCGCCAGATAAATGGAATGAATGAAACGAGTATTGTGCAAAATGTAGCGAGAAGTGCTGGAAATTTATACATCGAGCGAAAAGTACGTGTATGTACAGATATAGAGCAGCGTGTCCGAAGGATGCAAGGGAGCGCAAAACGGAAGTGGGAAAAGAGAAGAGCAAAGAATCCAATTCAAGGGACTCATTTGTAGGTAACGGCAATGAGGAAAAGGTCTCGTAAATCAAAGAGCGCTGACGCGTGCCAAGTGCACGTCGTTCACTGACGCAAACCCGCGCTACGGCTTCTCTATACCCAACGCATTTCTCTCTCTCTCTCTCTCTCGACCGCCACCTCCTACTCTTTCTCCTCCCTCTTTTGCACTCGCTATAATCGTCGCATCGACGTCTTCTCTTAGCTCTCTCTTTTGCTTGACGCAGTCACTCGCGCTAGTACAAGTTCGTGGCAGGCCAAAATTTATCTTCCAAATGGTCGAAAATTTGCGTGGACGCGATTTTTTGTATTCGCGCTCGCAAGCTCGCGCCGT
The DNA here is from genome assembly GCA_030522585.1 of Anagyrus pseudococci. NCBI lineage: Eukaryota > Metazoa > Arthropoda > Insecta > Hymenoptera > Encyrtidae > Anagyrus > Anagyrus pseudococci. The sequence continues at coordinate 101,147 of JAPYYQ010000112.1, forward strand.
AAAATTGTGGCTTTATAATAATTTCAAGAACGTAAATATGAAATGTGCGAATTCATAATGCTGGAAGTTGTTAGTAGCGAATGAATAAATAGAACGCAGCCGTGAAAATGAGCGAATAATGTTATTTTCGCGCGTCTTACCAATCTCGACTTTTTCTACTGCGCCGAGTATGCGTAAACGATCGTGCGCGTGTAACTGTCGTAAAGATTAAAAATAAACAATCTACTCTCCTCGTTAAATTCTCGAGAAATGCCTATTTGAGCATGCAATAAAGTTCAGAGAGTTGATATTTCGGGAAACAATAAAATAAAGCGGATTCGGCAGAAGCGTAAACTTAACGACACCGAGCGAAAGAGAGAGGGAGAGAGGAAGAGTTTAAAGTTCCGTTTTGCTGCTCGTTCATTGAGAGAAAACGAGAGGAGATAGCGTGAGAGCTCTATGAATATCCCTGAAGTATTCACTCAAGCCCAGGCTGAATCTCGATGTGTCTGGCCGATTGAGAAGCGACGGCTGCACATACGCCAGTTCGTTCTCGCGCTTTACTGAATAGCCGCGCGAAAAGGCGGAAGGAAAGGAGTAGGGGGTTTGAAGAGCGAGCGGTTCTGCCGGGGTTTTGGCAGCGGGCCAATCGTAGCCGCGGAATAATGAGGCGCATAATTAAATACTGCAGTGCCGCTCGCGCGCGCCGGTGGCGATACGAGCTATACGCGCCTATTGTGAAGAGCACGGGCCTGGGACTTTGGTGGCGCTAATTGAAATTGCAGGAGGAGAGACGAGCAGTCGCCGAAAGTCGAGGTGCATTTTACTCTCTTGACGAACACCCTCGGGGCTTGCAGACTTTGGGTTGAGGCTACATCTCCCTCTCTCTCTCTCTCTCCCTTGCTTTCATATATACATACTATCGCGCTTAATAGAGTGGCGTTATTTACTTAAGATGGAGTTGTTCCGAAGGTTTCTGAGGTGAACGAAATTCCTGCCTGCTCGTCACTTCTGGAAGTTTCCGCAATGTTTCGGTTCCTTATTCAAATGTGTATCAAAATTGGAGAAAATTTCATTCTTGAGTAGTTTTTAATTTTAGTCGGAGGCAATGACATTTCATGGAAAATTGGATATTTATAATTGAAGATTAATGTATTAAGGTAAAAAGAACTTGTGACGTGGGTTTATTTACAATTGGAAACTAATATGTAATCAAGTCAAAGGTTACATTTTAATGATTCTAGGAAATTGGTAATAATTCCTGTAAATCCATATTTGACGTACTCCAGTGATCCATTATCAAAGACTGATTAAATTTTGCCACTGCATTGCTTCTCGGAAAAGCAAGGTACAGAAAGTACGCTCCGCGCTTCATCATTGACTCTGCAAATAATATTCTGAAATTATTTTTCCCTTGCCAAATCTATATTCGCAATAAATTGAAATCTATTAGAGCAAAACGTCGGGAAAAAGATATTTGTAGTCGGTACGAAAAAAAAAATGTTTCTATTCAGCTCTTTATTATTCAGCAGCGTCTAACAATTGATTTGAATGATAATAAAATCAGTTGTATTATCGATCGCACATTTCGTTGTGCAATAAAGCATTGAAAGTGTCGTTTCAACCCTGAAGCTTTTCAAAATGTCAGTCTCGCTTTTGTTAAAAGTGTTCAGTAGGCGTACAACAATGTGCCTAGCACATCGTGTTCTACATTGAAAAATACACAATGCTAACTAACTTTAACATGACTAATTAACATTTAAATAAATAATATCACTCAAATAAATCCAATAAATTATTGATAAAAAAAAACAAAATCTACACTTGAAAAAGAAAAAAACTCCATCAATACGGTAATATTCATTACTGCATCGCGTTAAGCTCTTCGACCTAGAATCCCAAGTATCGGAACAATTTACCAACGCAAAGCATTTCCACTCTTGACAGCTGTATTACATTACAGTCCTCTCCGAACAATCAATCACGCGTATCTTCGAGCTCTCTCGCTCTCACACACAACCATCCACAAAGTCTCCATACCAATCCAAGCGCACTTCCGTCCTCGGCTCGGGTCACCCGCTAAATTTCCTCCTCTATGCGATATTTTAGCTCCACGACCCTTCCCTCCCTCCCTCTCTTTCTCTCTGCCTCTCTCTTTCTCTCGTTCGCTACTAAAGGCTGGAAAAGCATTAGACGTTGCTCGCGCTTCACGGCGGATAGTGCTGTCGGGCTTGTAGTAGGCTCGATCGTAAAATCTATTCTGTGCGTACTCTTCGACTTTTGCTTGCGCACCAAGCTCCAGCTATTTATTTACGACTGCGCTTTATATTCGGGGATTTAATAACGTCGGAGTTACGAGTCTCTCTCTCTCTCTCTCTCTCTCTCTCTCTCTCTCTCTCTCTCTCTCTCTCTCTCTTTCTCCATGGCCAGTGAGTACTTGGCGTCTTAACGAGTTAGGGTTTCTACGATGGTTCGAAGAGGCTAGGCGTTTTCTCCTATTTTCTGAAAGACAAGACGAGTTCAGGCAGTCGTTGATTTTGGTTCAATGATTTATCCCAATCAATAAGCTTCGTAATTATCAACAGTCGTCGATGCACAACGTCATGAACAAGGCTGCATTGAGTAAATAACCTGATTATCCCGAGGTCAAAACATCACCGAGCTTACATGCTCAACACCCGATATTTGCAAAGAGTCAAACCAGTTGAATGCCGTAGAAGCACGTGTGGTACACGCGCTTATCTCCACGGGAGAATAATTCGGTAACAAGAAGCAGCGATGCGTGCGAGAACGAGCGAGTGGCCGCATCCCTCTTAAGTAGTAACAGACGGGATTGGTCCGATCGGGCCGGCTGACCGAGCGCAAAGCCTGCCCACACGGCTGCTGCTGCCTGGGCATTCCTTACGTGCATCGCGAGTGAGCCGAGTTAATCTCAGCTTGCCGGTCCGTTAAACCCTTTTGCCTTGTTTGACCACCAGCTGATCCTCGCGCGAGATCAATCTCAGCCTTTTCGCTGCTATTCGTCGGACGTAAAGAGTCATTGATTCGCACGATCTGTAATCGTTTGCGGATAAATTTATCGGTTTTGTTATTGATAACGACCTTATGATGTTTGATGAATTGAAATAAAATTTATGTTATGGAAATATTAATACAGCATGGAAATAAGCCTGTTAAGGCGATATATTAATTCGAAGGAAGAGCACAGGAAATAAAAGACGCGACGGTTAGACAATAAATTAACGCTTTCAAGCTTTTGACGCAGCACAGAGAGGAATATCTAGCACTTCTCGCAAGGTTATAATTATTCTCGCGTGTGGCCGACACAAGAAACGTGTATAGTGTAGTGTAGCACATAGGCAGACTGTCGACAGGGGCGCGTTCGACCTGGAGCTTTTACCTTAATTACACGCGTATTTGGACCATGAAAGGGACGAAGATGCTCGCGGGGTTATTGATTTGGGAGAGTAGGAAGCTACGTGGACAATGCCTTAACCCTATTACTGTACGAGCAAGAATGAGCGGAGAGTCGCTGCACCAACTGCTGATACAACGACCTCATCCTCATGGCCCCGTGCTCTTCCTGAATTTTGTACTCTGGCACTTGCTTAAACGATTCCCATTGATTGGATCAATTGACCATTTCAATTTGGCTTTAATGAAAAGTAAACGCTCGTCTTGATACGAATTGAAATAGAACGGTTATTTACAATTAACTCGGCGTTGGGTATTTTTAGTTTGCGTATACCTTGAAAAAAAAGGAGATAAGAATGACACGCGTGGCTTGGTTATTCTTTCGTCTTAATTAGCGACCCAGTGCAAGTTCGTTTATTTATTTATATTCAATTTGATCAAATACTCGACGTTTGTGCAAGTTTAGATTTTAGAGTGAGGACTCGCCTTTGGCGTCAAGTACAGGGTATTCGTTTACCCGCGCGAAACAGAAGCGCAATCTAATATGTAGAAACATGAAAATTATTCAAATTATAAATTATGCAGTAGAAAACTCGCGCAAAATGTATACCTTTTCTGCTCTTTGCTCGGTGTCTTAATATAAACGAATGAGAGATGGAAACGAGAAAAAAAACTTTCACTTTGACTCGGTTCATGTTTCCTTAAAAAGTGCACTTTGTTTAAATGCAATCCGACAGCTTCAGCGTCCGTTTCAAAAGTAGAAAGAAAAATTTTTGCGTGCTTTTAAACAGTTTCTCGCTTGCTCGTCTTTGTTTAATTAAGGCTTATTACGGCTAAAATTTCAACGATGCACTTTTAACGGGACGAAGCGTATGGTGTCAAAACAAGAGAGCTTGAATTATTTAATATTTTAATAAAAAAAACGCGTAAAAAGAAACAATATCCGTATCATCGATCATCAATTACAAGTTCCATAAATCACAACAAATCACTTCATTTCAATAACCAAGTGGGACTATATTCAATACGTATCACATATTTCTTCTCCAAATTGCATCGCAGAACGAAACAAAACAAAAACGGCTATACTTTCGAAACTTTTCTCTTTCGAGAATAGAAGAAAAAAAGGCTCATTTATCGCGGACAAATTCTTCCGTAGCCTTTTTGGGAGGCCATGAAAAAAAATTAATCCACAGCTTCCCTGGGGGAGGGGCAACGAGGGGGGGGGGTGGAGGAAAAGCCAGAGCACATATCTCCAGTCTCTCCCCGGGGGAGTCGGAGAGTTGTCCACCTCTTGACGTCACAAGCCGCACGACAAAGCGGCTCACGTGTCCCGAACGAATCAGCTGTCGGGCTGCCAGCGGGATAGCAGAAATAACCGGGCCAGCAACTCCCTCCCTCTATCGTAATTACGCGGCGCTTGAACGCAGTACTAGCCGACGGATCATGACGGCTCTCTCTCTCCTCCCTCTTGTGTTCACTTCGTTGCCGAGTGGGCGATTTTATAATTAGACGGGAAATGAAAGCTGAATTCAAACGTCAGCTGCCGCCCGACGCGGTTTCAACGGAATCAATGTCGCCTATGTGTCGTACTATATGCCGAGAGCGCGAACGAAAGAAACACGAGAGAGAGAGAGAGAAGAAGAAAAGCGGGTTGAAGAGATCGACTTGGTAGTTGGTCTCGTATGAGTAACGACGACGTGGCTCCGGACTATAGCTCAGCGGAAAGAACGTCGCCGGACGAAAATAACGCAAGAGAGGGAGAGAGGGAATATAACGGCTGGTACAGAGAGAGGCGAGACTTTATTCGATGCCGGCACGTGTGTGTATAGCCCCCTCTAGCCATATAACACGCTTCCCTTTGTTTCCCTCGTCTATCGCCTTGGTAAAGTCAATCATGCACCGGACGCTTTCCTTGCCCCTCTCCCACTCCCCCCTATCCGCCTCCCGGCGTCTCGGCGAGACTCTGGAAGTTAATCCGCGTGCGACTCGTAGCTGTCATTTGTTTCCGTAAGAACTTGCTTATTGGAAGTCGATATGCCTGCGCTGCGCTTGAAGTTCGTTTGGTGGTTTTCTATAAAGTTCCTGCAAACGCTATACGTTTTGTCACTGTCAACGTGATGAAAATAACGTTCGAAGAATACTAAGAAAAAATATGATTTTTTAATTATTATATACGGAAATGTAACGTTATTCAGTGAAGTTCGTTGGAAGCTTCTTGGTTCTTAAGTTGACTGTAAAATATTGAATTTTTTGTCAACTGAGTCCAAAGTTATGAAGACCCTATAAGTATACTATCGTACATCGTTTTCTTAATACTCAAGATGTTGTAATTGTAAATTTAAGTTATGAAAATTTTAAGTTTATAAAAGACATTTGACCGTCTGTAAAAACAGTTAACTGAAACATCAAAGTAAACATTCATCCGAACGGAAAATTTCGTTTAAATTCAATCGACGTCATTTTAAAATTTCATTAAATTAAAGATCTAATTTTGTAAAACGAAATTTCAAGCCGACTTTACTAAAGCAACGCTCGAGCACGTGGTGCGAAATAATCCGAATGGCAGAGACAAGTTCATGAACCGTAAAAGGAAAATAAAGGAAACTTTTGGGTAAGCCAGAAGCAAATCTAGAGAAACGACAGTAATGGAATAATTTTTTAGAGCCGCGACCGTCTAAGCCGCGAAACTCCCGTAGCGGGCTATTGGAAAATCTTTCTATCGTCCTGCGCCACTTCCTGGGGTGGGCGCATGAAATTTTCGCCTCACGTATTTGCAGTTCCGACTTTCTCTCGAATCTTCTCAGGTTTTACACTTTCCTGCGCGACAATACCGAAACGACACTGGAACACCATTTTCTCGTAAAGTTTATTCGATTATCAGAATGATAGTTTTGTTAGGTAATGTTATTCCTATTTTTTCTTATTTCAACAGATGCTGCAATATATAATGTAACCTGTTCCGGCGAAGCAGGCTGATGGATTTCAAGTAAAATAAAATAGAGAAAAGTTTAGGGATTGCATTGATGCGAGGGTCTTTTTGTCCATACAACAGCAAACTGCAGCTTTAAGAATTTAAGTAGTTTTCGGTTAAGTCGCTTAGCTTCCATCTTCGACGTTTCTACATCGATTGATCGGGTTTCCACCCTTAAGCCGAGGCTTATACTTTTTTTCTCTCTTTTGTATACATTTTTTCTCCTCATCCGTCTATAACTTGGCATTGTTTTCTCAGTACAGACGCGTATGCGTGTATACACGCCTCCGACAAAACAAGTAACGCTGACAGGTTTTTAATAATAATTCCATCATTTATCCGTTTAATATTGATGGTCAAGCTTAATACATTGCAATTATTGCTCGCGCTCAAAATTAACTTGTTTTTCAAGTCATTACTCTTTATTACCTTATGTACTATTATCGTAAACAGGAACAACACATTTTTTTCAATGAAACTTTTCAATTTATTATACAAGCTAATTAATAATAAAAAAACCCGAAACGCTCTCTTGGTAAAGCATGTACAGTCGTGTTTACACAATAAACTGTCTACGCTTCCTTTGATTGTTTCAAAGCCACTGCGGTAGGCTTGCGAATTGTTTCTCTTTGCGAGGCAAAATCAGCTTAATTCGATTGATCCAGTATTCTCTCTTCGCATTCTCTGATTAACAGGATGTGCAAGACGAGATCATTAGCATCTGTTCATTTTCTGCATCGTAACCATGAGTTAATCGAGTGTTAAAAACAAATATCGTAAAAATACACGCGTCGATATGATTAATATTATTTCGTATGATTATTTTTGCGCGAAATAAAGTTTTCATTGGCGAGTACTGTGGCATTAACTTTAGTCAAGTGGAATTCTTGTAGGCATTTAAGGGAGGTAACTTCAGTCGTTTTAAACTTGGCTCTATGCAGTTCCTTTTGAACTCAAAAGAACTTATATATGCGCATTGCTGGGAGACCTGTGTATCTCGTTAGACGCGCCTCGTCTTCTTTATCGTAAGTGTGAATACCAGCTGTGACGCTGAAATTTTACGTCTGTTTGCTGTTGGGGGAGAGAAAGAAAAATAAATGAGAGAAAGGAAAATTCGTTTCAGTTTACGAGAAAAATTTTTCGCTTCGCCTATTGTTATGAATTAAATTGAATTTCTCGATAAAATAAAAAAAGGATACGTTACATTGCAACGAAAATATAACCTGGTGCGATTGGTTAAAATTTCCACTTAAAAAAAAATTCGATAAATATTGGTACATGAAAAATAGTGCCGACTGAAACGTAGACCTTTCAAACGAAACAATTTTTGTGAAATGATTTTATTTTACACAAATTCAAACCAGCCTTTCCTTTGGATCTTTTATAAAACATGACTCTAACCAAATATTAATAAACTTAAAAATACAACTTTTTTTATCATCAAAGTTCTCTTTTTGGGATTCCCTTAACCAATAGTTTTCTTTAATTCCTTCTTACAATAAGATTTTTTTGTAATCGATATAAAAATTTGCATGAACAAATTCAACGTATTTAATAATCAAACGCTATAAGTGTATAAAAAGATTTTTTAAAAAGCTATCACAAAACACCGAATTTTTTTTCAATTAAAAATTCACGAGTAAGCCTTAGCTGGCGAATTCAGCCTCGAGCTAACAAAATTGGCTTTATACTCTCCTACAAGCCACAGGCACACTGGCACGCCGCAGCGGCATGGGTCTATTGTCAGCTTTTCTTCCTTCTAAGGCAGGCAAGACAATGTCATTAAAAATTCATCTCCATCTTTGTCTCTTTCCCCGATACTGAGTGCACGGCATTAGCCGAAAAGGCGACTAGAAACTCGACGCATAAATATTTCCTACAAAACTCGAAGAAGGCAAAAAAAAAGAAGTACTCGCAAATTAGAATGACGAGAAGGTGCGCGATAATAAAAGGAGCAACACGCTGAGACGCTTAATAAATAATATCGCGCTTGAGCCTGACGGCGAGGGCTTATGTCGCGCGGATTTATGCTCGGCGATTTGGTCTAGGCTCGCTTTAAAACTACTCGCGAAACGCAATCTTCAAGTTTTCCAAGAGCCGCTCTTTCTCTCTATCCTCCCTCCCCTCGGCAATTACTCATTTTTATTGGTTAATTCTTTACCCTTGGCCGCCAACTATAGGCGCAATTTTCTCCTCCCTTGATGTATAATGAAAAGCCCCCCGGAGTACCATCACAATGGCCTCCACTTTGCTGAAGACGAGAGCAAGTTTGCGATTTGAGAAAGACGAGGCTCGAGTATTCCGGCAACTCTCTCTCTCTCTCTCTCTCTCTCTCTCTCTCTCTCTTTCTTTTTTTTCTTCATTTTCCATTATAATTCAAGTATTAGTGGCTCCTCATTGTTGTGGAGATATCTGTTTTATCGCGGTTTTTATTCTTTTGTCCGACGTCCAAAGCTCTCTGTCTTCCAGATTATAAGAAAGTGGAGTTTCTACTTTAAATTGCACGCTTGATATTCTCATTGAACCAGCACGCCGCTTCCCGCGATCGGTAGATTAATAATTTTAATGAGATTTTTTTGTCGAAGCGCCATAAATCGCAAGCGGCGCCCTCCCCCCCCCCCCCAAAAAAAACCGACGTGTATAGTTGCAAAAAGGGAAGCTCGATGCAAAACGTAAACCGTACATTATTTTCAAAAGGACGCTAATGGCCGAGCCAAATAAATATTGCACGTACAGTGAAGTAGTGACGCGCGCGGAGAAGCGAATGCGCAATCTCAGTGCCAGCGCGTTTCTCGCAAAAACACATCGAAGCGTCCTGGATCTCGTTTGGGCGCCAATGTTTGCCGGGGGAAGGGGGAAGTTGAATTAAAAATTAGTCCGCATGCGGACGCGCGCGCAACGAGATGCAGACCCGAAGTTTATAAGCGCGAAATGCGCTGGAGAGATAATCGCTAAGTATATCTCGAAGGTTGGTCGTGAAAATTAAAATGTTTTCTCTTTTATTTGACGCTTAATCGTTTGTGAATCTTTGGATTTACGATTTACTATTGAGAAACTGATTGAAACGTCGGTGAAAAAACGAGGTTGAAAATTTCTAATGCAAACGACCGTCCCTCTTTGACTCACGGCATAATTTAAAATTCCACAATTTTATTATACTTAGCACGATTTAGTTAATATTCACATTTTTACATGTAGCTTTTAAGTAGTGAATATTTCATATTTACAACGGTTTTTATCTTTAAAACGACGCTCGCATTACTCAAATCAGGAACTCCGTATATTTTAAACGATAAGGGTTTGCCCGAAAATCATAACGTCGTTTCTTTCTTTATCTTTAAAAGTCAAATTATACCGTTCGAAACGAACTTCGTGTATATAAACCGCTCTCGAATAAAAAGAAAGAAGAAAAAAAACGAAAACAAACAAAATCGAAGGACCAAAGCAACTCTTTTCTGTACGCACAGCCTGGTACGCTCGGAAAAATGTATCCCGAGCGTCGTCATAAATTTATCGAGCTCATTCGATCTCACTCCTCCCTCCTTCTTTGATGGGCCTCCGGAAAAACATCAAACACACGTTGCGCTCGCTCCATCTCCGAGTAATTTATCGAGGCCCATTATACGGCGCGAGCAGCCACTTCGCGGCCCGAATTCAGGATCGACGATGATAAAGCGAAAGCCCATAGCAATTTTCCGCGGCAGACGGTACAAAAGTACAGAGCGGTTGCGGGTGGAGGAAGGGAAATAGAGAAAAAGAGCCGCGCCCCCCGACTCGAGAGCTCTTCGTGATGTATCGCAAGACTGTTTCTACCGGTCCTTCCAGACTCTCTCTCTCTCTCTCTCTCTCTCTCTCCACCCTTTGCCGAAGCATTGCGCACGCGAGAAGCCCGTGTGAATTAAACGACGCGGCCGTTGGCCAGAGGCGCGTGCGTGCGGCGCAAGATCGGGAGGATCAATGAGCCATCGTGTTATATAGCCGAGATAACAAGGGACAGTAATCACCTGACAAGGGGCTCGATAAATGCAACAAATCACCTGGATATATACTCAGCACGGATAATTAGAGGTGTCCGGGTGAATCGACCCTCTTTCCCCCCCCCCCTCGGCCAATATTCTGGCTTAATTGCTCGGCTCGTGTGTTTACGATGATTGTTGCATTGAGCAGTCGATGGGGACGAGGGGACCTCGCGATTTTGAGGATGGACAGAAGCTTGATTTTGTCGTTACCACTGGGAGATAGGTGTATATGAGAGGGAATTATGGTCAGGTTGAATCGATAAACATTATATGCTCGGTCCGTAAAGAGTTGTGTGGTGAATTTTCTGTTTTTTTTTTCTTTTTCTTTTTTTGTAGTGCGAGTACCTTAGTTACGATTGACTTGACCGCGTTATTGGCAATTCCCGTCGGAGCTAATAAACTCGGTTTTATGGAAGCATGAGTCAGACGCGTATGTCGACAACGGAAACTGGCAACTTGGCCGATCTGATCTGGATAGTTTGTCAGTAAACAACCTCACCATGGCCGTAAGTTTGTTCGGAAAGCCGCGATAGCTCGAGGCACGCCGAGTCTGGTATACGTGTACACACGGGATATCGGGTGCATGTTTTATTAATGATTAACAAGTCAAGATGATATAATTCGTTTGGTTTTTCCTTTAAAAAAAATTAATTATACAGAAAAAAGCGAGTACCTACATTTGTTTGTGCCATTTTTTGAGTTATTTTTAAAAAACCTTTTTTTGCAGTAGACTATACTAGCTGCTTGAATTTTGAAAAATTTTAAGCAAAATTGCGATTTTTCATTATTCCGAGAATATTTTGAAATACAATGAGGAAAAAAAACAAGAAAATGTAGGCATTCTTTGGATTAAAACATGACGATTTTCATTAAAATTATTATAAAAAGGTAGTGTTACAACTTCAATATTTTCAGCGCGGTAAAATACGTAATTTACTGCACGAGCTACTTTAACTATGCATTCCGGGGAAGCATGTATATAGAATAATCCCATGCGCATAAGCCACGTACTTATGTTTCATACATATTTCATGCTCGCTATAGAAATGTTTCAGTAGGAATTAAAGCGCGCGCTACAACTTCAAAAATAACCTTTTCAAAGCTAAACACACACTTCGTCAAAGCAATTAATAAACGTAGCGCAATTTAATAAATGTAAAACCCATTTCAGCGAGGACCCGAGCGTTGTAAACATTAACTAAAACCAAAATTACCGTAGCTATACGGCTACAAAATAAAGCCGTTCCTTGACAAAATGATGTTTCGGTAGTACAGCGCGAAGAAGAGAAAAACAGCTATAAATAAAAATTCAATCTGAGTTAATCTGTAAAATCCCTATAATAGTAAAAAAAAAGGCATAGACGAAAAGTAAAGCAGCGCGCCCGAGACTTGTGCGCGAGAGAAAAAGAAGGAGCAAAGCAGACGGAGTCCAACGTGACGTTCGTCGTGTAAGAGAGCGCAAAACGCTTACCTCAACTCGTCCACCCTCCCTATCCCAGGCTATCTCTCTCTCTCTCTCTCTCTCTCTCTCTCTCTCTCTCTCACCCTCCCACGCAGAAGACGTACACACACGTGCCTGCAAACTTGCTCACTCTCCAAGGTCTTCTCATGCGCTCCTCCGTACTCCGCTGCTCTATGCTTTTCTCTCTCTCTCTCTCTCTCTCTCTCTCTCTCTCTCTCTCTCCATCTCGTTCCCACCCGAGCCCTCTTACTCGGGATTTTTTATCCTGTCCAAGGATATTGTCGACGTGGTAGCCATACGTAGTTTTTCGAGGTTAGAAAATGCGGCGCAAGGGTGGAACGCGCTATTACTCTCTTTCGCGCGCGAGCACGTTCACATGTGGCCGATGTTCAAATGAGATGTTGCAGGGTTAACGATCTTTCATCGGTTATTCTTTTTTTTCTCTTTTTATCACGCAGGGATAAAAGTTTCGTTGCAATTTTATTCCGGAAAAATTTCTGAAACGTAATTATTAAACATTCAAGGAACTAAAGAAAAGTTATTTTGCAGTTAACTTGCTTTGTTTTGCCTCCAAAACAAAGAAGAACTCATTACGCTAATAACACTCGGAAATAACGATAGCGAAAATAAGGTAATTGTAAAATGACGACCCTCTCCTTGGGCGCGTATAAAAAGTGTCAACAGGAATAAAAGTGCTCATAACATCGTCGACTCACTCCCTCCCCACCTCTTCCCCGCACTTTTTAGCCCTCGAGCTTGCGTTTCTTATAGAAAATCCATCAAACGCAAAAAAAAAGTGTTAATATCTAAACGGCGCTCTCGGTTTTTTACTAGGCATCCGCACGGCAGCTTGCGGCTAATTAAAAACGTCCAAAAGCAAAATCGCAGGGAGCCCCGCTCTCGCATTCCAAAGTCGAATTATTTGTAACACGCAAAAATTTTAATTAAGAGAACCCGCCGCCGCCCTAGCTCACCGAGCGCGCACAATAGTACAGAGAGGCGTTTATGAAAATTTACAGCGATCGGGCAAACTGCTCGGGAACGCAGAAATGAGTGCCGGGGGAAAAGGGGAGGAAGGTAACGAAACACTCCAGGTCATTGCCAGCGGCCATTTCTTCTAGTCTTTTTTATTTTTTAATTAAGTTTGAATTATAAAGTTCGCACGTGCTCGAGCTTGCAGGCTAATGGAATTTTAGGGAAAGCTCATCGCGCGCCCTGCTTACTAGCACGCATGGCTCTATTTGCCAAATTAGTGGAGAGGACTCTCTCGTGCATGTCGCTCCAATTGTCGTTTCCGCCTTGGCCGCTTATTTGATGAAAATAGTCAAGTGTAAAAACATTTTTATCTTTGGCTTTTTTTTGTCTGCCATGCCCAAGGGTATTTAGGCTTTTTGGAAAATTATAATTGACGGAGTTTTGAAATATTTCTAGAGCAATAATAAGTTAAGCGTTTAATGACAAAGTTATGCAATAATAAGTATTCAGGCACATTATTAGAAAGCATTTAAATACTCGTCAGTCCCAGTAAAAGAAAGCAAAAAAATATCGTATTTTTTCGCCTTCATCTGTTGCCCTAAAGCAGTTTGTTTTTACAAAGGGTCGGCTAAAGGATCGTCTCTCTCTCTCTTTTCCAAGCTATCAAATTACAAAGAAAGAGGCCAGCTTTCTAAAAAAAAGTTACTGGATGACGCTTGACGTCTAATCGAAAAAAGTTTAATTTTTCCCAAGCACATTTGCATATCGCCGTCCACTGCTGTTTCCATCGAAACAAAAAGACAAAGGAGTTTATACGTATATCTGCTAGGCATGCATATTTTCAAGTTTAATGCCTTTTAAATTTTTCTTCTCTTCTCTATTTATAGAGTTTTTCTTCTCTCAACCCCATTTCTTATCATCTCTTTACTTTCGCATTTGTTTTGCGATTCCAGTCGAGCATTATTCAAAATTGATTCTATAACAAATATGAACAAACTATTTTGTACATCACGTTTGATTAAGGGATAAATAAAATGCTTGCTTGTAACGGCTAGATTTTAGGAACTAATAAATCTTCTAACAAATAATTATTAAAATTATTTTAAAAAATTCCTCAAATGTCTTACGCATTTAGGGTATTGGCTGAAACTTACCTCTTTTAGTTACAAACTTTTTTAATACGACGTAGAAAAATATTAGGCCATCCTTTAGTCCCGCAGACCTCTGAATACCGAACTACTTATAATCTTGATTAAGCTGCTCGCCACAATAATAGAAATTTTATCCGATATAAAATAATCCGTAATAATAAGGCCAATAACATTGATAAGAGATATGATCTGAGTTTTCCCAAACAAACAAATAGCAGCATTATGCAAAAACCTCTTGACTTGAAATTTTCTTTGCAGCTGCATGAACTTACTTTTAATTAAACGGATATTGAATTGATTTCCTCCTCTTTCTTTTCCATCTTGAATAAACCATAATTTAAGGGTACTTGTTTATTAAAAAAAAAATTAACATTTATTATCAGCTAATCAAATCTTTACACGTTCAGGCATGATAGAAGAAGAAAAAAAGAAACTGTCAACTTAATGAAAAGAGCAATTGGTAAATGAAACGTTGGTAAATTGTTTAGTTTTAAATTTAGTCGGGTGAATCACGGGCTTTCGAAATTCCAAATGTCCGATGGTAGCCGACGATAAATAAACCAAGTGTGACGCGTCCATTGGTATGGAATTAAATTCTGGGGCGGGGAGAGGGGGGAGGTAGGGAAGGATAGGGGGGCGGCTACGCAAATGTTCCCGTAATTCGACGATTGTTGAGCGGATTCGCGGGCGCTCGCGCGTATACTCATAAACGGGCCGACGGCAATTTCTGCGCCAAGCTACTCTCCGTCTCTCTCTCTCTCTCTCTCTCTCTCTCTCTCTCTCTCTCTCTTTCTCTCTCTCTCTCTCTCTCTCTCTCTCTCTCTCTCTGCCAGCTGTGTGTTCGGCCGACGGCTGCGGACCTCCCCAAAATATTTTACCCGTCCGCTCGTCGATATAATCGCTTTTGTATGAGCAAACTTTATGTCCTGGCACTCACGCTATTCTCGTTGTCGTTATTGCGAGCTTTAAAGTACTTTCGCTCTCTCTCTCTCTCCTTCTTTTGCCCTGTCGATAATTATAAATCGAATAGAATCACGAGATATCCTACCAGACTCGTCCAAAACAAATTAAATTCGACCTTCTCATTTTACCAAGCTGATGCTCTCAAAATCCGAGTACAAACAGCTTCCCTATTTATTAATGTAGTACGCACGCCACTCTGGTCTGGAAAATTTTCTTTAGAAATTTCTATTTTTTTTATCAAAGATTGTTAGATCAAAGACGAGATAATGAACGTAGTGGACTAGGATCACGAAGGTGAATCAAGTTTAATTATCCGTTGTTCAGCTCTTTAATAAGACACTTTATTCAAGGTGCTTCCAACGCTTATCAGATCCTGGCCCTTTATAAAGAGAATTTTAACGTGGTCATCTTGGTTATTATATTTTAATTACGCTGTACTCGAGAGCAAAATTGAATGTGCTTTGCTTGTAAAATATTTGATCATATTTACGGTAAAAAGTTTTTATGTAATTTTAGGAAAATATACTTTCATGTAATTATTGATCGACTAATCATTGATACGGTCTACTTTTATTCTATAACAAACTTTGTGCTACTTCAAATTCGCAATGTCATGATGGACTTCAGCAGTTTCTAGTTTTATTAAGTTATTCCAATGAGACATCAAATATTCACAGTTACTTCGAAAATTGCATCTGTTATTAGTCACCGAATAACTTAAGGAAACTAAATTCTTAATCTAGTTTTAATGTATTCGCATTACTGTCTGTAAATTTTTAAATATACAAGTATTATTCAAATCATATGAATCAACATTTGTAATTACATTACTAAATATTTTATCTTTATTTTAGTTTTTTAACGAGCTTCAATTCTCGGTTTGTCATATTCATAACTTTGAACAGAGCCTTTGAGAACAGGATAGCTCTCAAGCTACTTTCCATCCACCACTACGATAATTCATCCCCTACGAGAAATGAAAACGCAGTGTCAAACTTTCTAAGCGCCAAAGCTCTGAAGCCAGTATTGAATAATGAACAAGTAGAGCAGACAAACCTTACGTACTATTATGAATGCTCTCTTTCAGATACTCTATGCCACATTAATATAATTTTATCCTTTGATTTCGGAGATTTGACACAAAAAGAAATTGTGATGTAAAATTTAAAAAAATATAATTTTTTTTTAAGGAAAACTAAGTTTTTTTAGACCGAATGAATGTTTAACGCGTTGTTGATTTAAGTAACAATGACGCAGATACTATTACGACTTCAGTTTAATGGCTTTCAGTGTAACGGCTGTGCGAGCTTTTTATGGATCGTAATGCTACTTTTACAAACAGAATAACAATTTTGTTTGTTAAACACTTGAACAAAGTGTCACTAAAATTTTATCAACGAAACAATAATTTAATTATTGTCCATTTAATGTTTCCGTTTAAACAGCCTTTAAAATATTATTTGTTACACAAAGTCACCTAACCGTTTTACTTTGGTAAATGAGACATTAAATATTAATAGAAATGTAAAAGCATAACAAAATAATTCTACTTTAATAAAAAAAAGAAACCAAATAAACATATTTCAATACAAATAATCACATTCTTTTTTCGTCTCAACTTATTCGTGGAAATTTGCAATTGAATGCGCTTCCTCTTTTTAATGTGAATTAACTTTTCCATAATACGAGTTTTAATTAAATCTTTCTACGGTTCCATGTATTAAAAAGAATTCGACGATAATAAATCTAAAATTCACTTTGCTAGAAAATATTCTTTTAAAATATAAGAGACTTTAAATTTAACTCCGCATAGAAATTTTCATGGAAATTAAATTTTCGAAATAACAAGTTGAGTTATATAGATTTTTTCCCTTTCGAATGCAACTTTAATTTTCAAACCAGCCAAAACAACGCGAATGTTCACGTTAGTCTTGAAGTCATTTTATCAAAACTTTTCCAATTAGATAATTGCTAAAATGAAGTGCTGAGCATAAAAATGGAGTCGCAATAAAAAATCACTTCAGAAAAATGAAACCCATTAAAGAAATTACTATAATAGTTTACTAGTTTACCCTTATTCTACAATATCAACAGGATCTTTTCCATCAAATGTTGATCGACATTTTTGTAACATGAAAAATATTTTCCAATTTTGTTGTTCAAAATCCGATTGCATAAACATGAGCCTTGCCTTTCTATTCTCTATTACAGGCAAGAGAAGGGTAGGAAAATGAATAGAGAACAATGAATCTGCCCTTGCGAGACTTGCCGCTACTTGCGCGTGCATACTTTATGCTCCAATGGATTGCGTGTGGCAAGAGCTTTAAAGGAGCATTTATCCGTAGCTTTTAGCCCGAAAGAGACTGTAAATTCTTGAGGATAAGTATATCCTCAAGTAATTTGAAAGTATTTTAATTTGATTTCTGATAATTATGTGCTAAAACGCGCATTTTATTAATTATATAAGTACAGTTATCAGAGTGTAGCAAAAAAAACAATACATTTGTCAGTCAACTCTAAAATAAACAAAGCATCATCATATCATTAAGCTATACAATAAAAGGAATGTCAAGTATAAAACAAAGAAGAGAAATTGCCGTCTGAATTTCACTTAAACAGTGAAAAAAGGACGCGTTCAACAATGCTTGGAAAGAAGCTTGAGAAGCATAGTTGTATATCCGTAAAGTAAATAAGACTCCCCCGGTTTTAACCCACTTCTTTTTTGCATATGCTCTCACGGTTTCGTAACTACCATCTCATGTTTGAAAAAAAACTTGCTTGATGAATGGAAGCTGCACTTCTTAATTAAGGCAAATGACTGGAAGTGAAAAAGAAAGTCAGTATTCATAGCTGTAGTTTTCATACTGGAAATTTCAGTATTTGTTTAAGCTTGCAAGCTCAGTCGTTTGAAGCATGAAGCCAATAAACGGCTAATTATAACCGGCGTGGAGCTAAGCTTATGTGCGTATCGATGGGTTTATTTATCCACGGAAGTAAATGCCAAGAGGAAAAGTAAAACCGATGAAAACGATCGCGCGGACGACATAGCGGTCGAGGACGCTGTTGTCGTTGCTAAGATATATGCTCGTGCGCCCGTATTTCAAAGAATAAACTCTCTCTCTCTCTCTCTCTCTCTCTCTCTCTCTCTCTCTCTCTCTCTCTCTCTCCAGGCAGGGATATTTTTTCACAAGGCTACGTTTAAATTTTTACAAACAAATGTAACTCGAATAAGCCGCTTATTTTTTAGAAAGACGTATTTTAATTTGTTCCGCTTCGGTGAACGAAAGGAATTTAAAACTATTATTTAGAACGAACGAAACGTTTGTTTACCTATTTTGCATAAACAAAGCGAGATATTTTTACTCGTCGTTTTTCAGTCTCTATTGTTCCAACCGTTGGATTATTTGAAAAAAATAATGAAAAATATTTTTGCAACAGTTTTTATTGTTATGCAAGTTAACTAATTGACGATGATGGTAAAAAGGGAGGAAATAAATAAAAGAGTAGATGTAAATTTATTCTTTTCTTTTTTAAATAAAATCAGTCGAATTTCAATCGGAAGGAACAGCTTTGCTGATTTAAAAATTTATGAACTCGATGCAGCCAAGGATATGATAGAACCTTCAATTCCTAGGTTGATATTTGCCAATTCCCGCGAATTTTCATTTTTCGCGAGCGAATAACGCCACGTTATACTGAAAATTTCTATACGATCAAATCGATGGAGTTTGGACATTGAGATTACAAAAACTACGAATATGAATTTGCTTCAGATGAAAGCTTGTTACTGTATCGACAAACTTGAATTTTGAAGTGGTTTTCAACAATCAACCTTCATCACTGATGTATTTCGATGACAATTTAGTTTATTAATTATTTAACGATTTGAATATTATATATTTTATGGTTTATTATATTACTTTGTATACAATGCTAATGATCAATAAATGTGCCTTTCAATAGGTGACGAAAGGCTCGGCTTCCAATGGCTAGCCGTTAAATCTCCCAAGTAAATTGACATCAAGAAGCAAGGATGGCTCTCCATTGGGAAAAGCTATCACCAGCTGAGTTCCAGCAGCTTCAAGATTTAGCAGCCTGTAAGCAGCTTGATATTTTAATGTTTTATTGAAACGTCTGTCTTATTTTGTTAAGCTATTTTCACTTGATTTAAATTTATGAATGCTAAGGCTGAAACAACGTGGTTTTCTAATAAAATTTGTATTAAAATGAAAATAGGTACTTTGAAAATTTTGAGTCACATTGTTAGAGCTTTTATAGCCAATGCGATCGTAAAACACGAGACTAGCGGAAAATCAAGTATGCTTATAAAACTTTACAGTAATCTTATTCATGAATACCTATAGCTTTCATGCAAAAGATAATTAACATCTTTACATGTGCAAACTAATTAGCAACTAAAGTATTTTAATTTTAGTATCAAGTTTACAAATTTAAATAGCTAACTTTACAAAGTAAGAATATACCTTTCAAATTTTATAATTAATCCATTGATGCTTACACTAGGATACCGAACAAAAATTTACAAGACAAACCAAATACTTCGAAAAGTAATTTTCAACGTATTTCTTATAATTTCACATCTGAATCATAATCAGTCCGCGAACTGCATTCGTGCGGCAATCTGTTCTCAAAGTTCGGATATTTCAAATGATTCCGATTCTAAGTAGTGTTTGCAACAAAATTGGGTACAGCTAAAGTTTAACGAGTCGAGCCGAGGGTCGCGTAGATAGAGAGGCGCGATCGCAGGTGCATATGAGCACAATAATTGACGAAAGCGACTTAGAGCGAAAACGAAACTTCATCAGTGTTTAATGCTACTGCTTCATTTCATTCCTGCATCGTCGTCTCTCATCAATTACACATCTCTCATTAATAGAATTCTGGAAGTTTAAAAAAAAAATCATTTGAAAAGTTATATTAACAATTTTATCATTTTTTTCATTTTTAAAAAATAATGTGAATTTTATTAAACAAATATGGAATAGATCGAGTAAGAATTTAGTATAAGTCTGATTTCGTACGAGAAAATTGCTTCCATACATTTAAAATTTTCATTAGAAAAACTTAAAACCAACGGACCAAAAAGAACGTTCTTTGTCCCGAGGCAAAAAATTCTGCATACCGAAGATTAAAAGAACAAGTACACATTCGTTACAAGTGGTATACTAAGGAATAATTGGATTTTATTAAAACCAATAATCAATTGAATTCTAAAATGGCTGACTATACGCGGCTATTTCTACTTGCATATCAAACGATTCTTTCAACAAACCTTAATATTTCCTCTAAAAAATGTCTTAAGTAAAAGCCCCATTTTCTCGCAAAAAAAAATATCCAATTGATATTCTCGAGTCTCATAACATCGTCACACGTTTAATATTCTCGAGAAAACTAGTACCGCTGCACTTTTTCTCCCCTCTATCCCCCGAAAATCCAATAATCCAACGATGTCGTCTTGTCACCCTTTCCCCTTTTCGTCGAAAGAAAGAAAGAAAGCGCGTCGAATTGATGAAACTCTTAGTCGTTCGATACCCCGAGTTCATCCCTTCCTCCCCTCCGAGAAAGTTCTAGCGCGGAAAATTGTGTCGTCGTCAGTGGGAACGGGGAGAGAAGGGGGAGGGTGGGTGTACAGCGAGAAGCAACGCGCGTGAGACATCGCGATTACGCCAACGCTTTCCACCTTTTGTTCGCGGTGAAACTACGCCGCTCTCGTGTGGCTAAAACCACCTTTAAGTTTCTCAGCGTAAGTTTGCTACTTTGTTGCCTGCGCGCCGCAGGGGGTTTGTGGTCTTGGTATCGTTTTTAGAAAGAAGTCAAAGTTTTAGCCTTGAGAGTTGCTCTTTTGCCGGGCCTTCATTGCGATATATTAAATACTTTTTATCTTTGACGAAAACTGTTTAAATTTAAAAACGACAAGAGGATTATTTTTTGGTAGAATAACTTTCTTATAGCCAGGAATACATGAAAGCCTGTATCACCGTTACCATTTTTCTTATTCTTCTCCTTGCAGATTCATCGAAGAAGCTCGAAGATGTGCTGCAGGAATTCTGTGGCACGACGACGCCGGGAGGTGTGCCGAAATATCATCCAGACGGGGTGAGTCTCTGCGCATGTTTTGCATTTCCATGAATTGCGAGAGCGGCTCTTGGGACCGAGGATGATATATTTGGAATCGGATAAACGCTCGCGTTCGCAATTACGTTGAAAGTCAGGTATCCTTGATAAATGTTGAATTGGCGCAATTCATTAAAACACAGGGTATTAGTATCGAATAAACGGAGGTAGAGTGGCGCTATGAAAGCCGGGCTTAAGGGAAAAAAGTTTTTCCGTAGTCATAGAATCGTTGCCAGTGTCGTTAGAAAATCGTAACAATTCCAGCACGAGCGTATCAGAATTGGGCCGTATGATTTATTCATGCCGTATCGGCCAAAGAGAGAGAGAAGCGAGGGCAAAGTTTGCCTGTTTCCGCGATCCGCGTGAAATCGGTTCCGTCGCGTTGCGGTCTCTGCACTTGCCGCTTTTCGTTCACCGCGCTCGCGGGCTTTTTCCCCTCTGGCCCTTGAAATTTTGCGTCATGTAGATAAGCCGCTTTATGAATAAATCAGCCGATAAAAGTCGAGCGAGATGAGACCTCAAAGCTTTCGCCCAAATATTAATCAAAAAGGAAAATCTTTTAATTAAATTTTGCGACTACAGGTGAAATTGAGAGAGCACAAAAATGCATAGGGTAAGGAGAAAAAAAACGTATTAACCGAAGTTTCCGGATTTACATGCAAATTGAACGATTTCGAGAATTTCACCACGGATAAATAATGTAGCAAACGTCAGAAGCGAAACTCGCTCTCCGAGAAAATGAGAAGAATCGAGATTTCAAAATCTCTTAAATTTCCAACAAGGAAATAATTAATTTCCCTAATAATATATATGGTATAGAAGAGATAGGCTATTCATTACTCGTTTCAAAACTTTCTTATACTACCTCGACTGCAGTTATTATACGTCTCTCTCATAAAGCACCAAAATGAAAAGCGAGCTTCTAAATCACCCAATAAATAGGGAAGTATCGTTGCATTTTAATTAGAAAAAAAAGGATAGCACAGAGAGCTCTAGTAAGACTTTCTTGTAAAAAAATATCGATTGATCTTCGCTTTGCCTTTCAAATGCGAATATTGATGTACAGCACTTCCGTACAGTTAGATACGAGTGACGAATGAAGTTTCGCGGCAATAGAGAAACTGATCTTCCAAAGAATTTTCCATTATTTTTTCCAATACATAGGCCAGCCAGCCATCAATGGCAGCTGATGAATATAAGTCCTCTTTCGCTACTTTGACTATACGCTGGCGAAGTGCTTGTTCGATCATGTGCATCAGTATACAAAGAAAGGGAGAATTTTGATAAATCTATCCGTAAGCCAGCTATCGATGTAATCGTAGAGAAGAAAGCACGAGGCTCGTGTGAAAAGTTTCAGCTATTGACATCGCATTAATTTAAAACTGTATATCCTACTTTATTTTTATAATAACTCAGGTGATACAAATACCAGCCATTTATTACTCTGCCCTTTTTTATTACCGCGTTTTTCAACAATTTTCTCTTATTTAACTCATCATCAAGTTTCAAATTACTATTGCGTATTTTCCTTTTTCTTATTGTCGGCAGCGGATGTCGCATAAAAAAGTGTAAAAGATGTTATTTGCAAGAACGAGTATTAAGATTAAAAATGTACTACTCTTTTTCATTACTTTTACCGCGAAATTACTTGAGATATCATTGCACGAAGGTGAAAATGGCGCCAGAAGTCGTTAGCCGTTTTCTCATTTTCTCTTTGCGCTGATAAGGCTGTTGTAAAGTATGGCATGTATGCGTTTTGAGTGTTGATAGCAATGCGAGCATGAAAATGGAGAGATTCATATTTTTACTGTACTTATTCGGTTTTGAGAATACTACATCAAACAGAATTATGTATTTTACGAAAATCATAAACTGTTGTGCGGTACTAATAACGTTTTCATTATTAAACGCAAATATATTAGCACACTAGGCGTGTACCATAAATTATTAAAACGCAGTTATTAACTTGCCGTAAAATTAAATTAAATAAAGCTTGAAATTAAGCTATCAACTAAAATAAGCTTTAGCATTTAAAATTTATATTAAACTTACAGATTACGAGTACGAATAACCGTGGGCGATTGATCAATCAAATTAATTATTAGCATCGATTACAATAATTCATGAGAGCGCTGGGCCCGTAAGCAAATTTCAGCGAAATTACTACTAAATTCAATTAATTTGCTGAACATGATGAAAAATTAAAGGCTAAACAAAGGCCTTGAACAGAGTCGGAAGTAAAATTTTCACGAAGTTGAGTCCGAGAATAGCTACAAGCCCTCGGAATTACGATCGTTCTGGACGACAAGAAGGGGAGGGGGAGAGGGATATTCCTTAGCACCTTCGTTCCATTTATCCCACGGAAAGCTCCGTGTCGCAAGTTGGATATGCTGTGTGAGCGACGAGTAAAAGTGGGGTAAATGAGCCAGTGGGCGAAATAAGCAGGAAGCAGGACAGGAAGTAGGTCAGTGGACATATCGCTGCTGCTGAGCGACCGACCGGGAAGATATTTCGTAGATGCGAAGGAAACCCGGAGAAAGGGAGAGAGGGAGAGTAGAAACGACCAGGATAAATATTTACACGTGTGGTCGTTTTTCCCATTTAAAGTGTTGCATTCCACGTATCGCTGGAGCTTCTGACTTCTTCGATCCTATTTCCTGTTCGACCGTTGGCTTTTCATCCTTTTCTTGCATTCTTTTTTGAATCACACTTTAATTTTGGATGTTTACGTGACTTTGCAGTTTATACTTACCCCAAACCAAAAATTATTAAAAATAAACAAAACGTTTGATAAATAAAACAAAATTTTAGATTTTTGTCTAAAATTTATTAATGTCTTATAAAGCTCTTAATAATTAGCCTTGCAGTTTCATTCACCTATTATTAATTGAATACAATTTTTGTATTTATTCAATTTTACAAGCTTCAAGGAAATTTACTTTAAAAATTCCTACCGAGTAACTGTATATATTTCTTTTTTAGATTTCCAATTCCTCCAAGCTCTTTTTATGTTTTGTTTTATGTCATTGGTAGCAAAACAATAAAGTATCGATACCAAGCAGCCCTGGCACAAAGATAATATAAAACAATTAATTTTTTAACGTGAAAAATAATAATAATAATAATAGACGAACTGCAATAAATATAAACCCTTCTAATAAGCTATTACCATATCTTTTAATTATTATGAATGCTGTTAATTGAAAAAAGTTAACTATCTTCCTCAAACACCTTTGATACTAGATACACTATTAAAATAACTATGGGCTTATACACAAAGCAGTACCTCTTTGTTCACCAGTGTTGAATTTTGGTAATTACTCTGAATGAACATATGAATCTCGCTATTATAAGTGCATAAATTTTGTATTTTGGATGCTTAACCCAATGGTATACACAATATAACACGTTATAGGTACCAAAAAGCGGCATTAGCATTAATGAAGCTTTAAGCCATTTCCAGTAATTCATTCTTCTTGATAATGAAGCATCACTCATTTTGATGTATAGAACTCTCACGTTCAATATGTACATGACTACGTTAATCTATTGAAATAATTTGAAACTATTACAAAACAATTAAAAAATAACACATGTAAATTATCCTGATTTTGTTATCATATACTTACCGATATTAAAATAGCGTACAGCCCTTCTATACACCTATTAGGTATATCATTAACATCTACCCAACAGAAATCACTATCATGGTGTAAATGAAATATTACCCACGGTATAAGAAGTAGTAATGGTAAAGCTAAAATACATACGATAATCTAATTTAGTTTAAAAAAATTAACACTGTCAAAACAAGTTTTTGGCTTTTATATTACCCCATCCCAGACATAAAAATGGTTTTACATTCGTGAGTAATTTATACGTAGCAAGCGAAGTAATACAGTAAAAATACCATGCTTCTATTGATAGCCACGTTACCAGACCAAGTTTGCAATAGTGTCCTGCAGTAGTCAAAAATTTACAAAATCCTGACTGAAACGTAATAATAGATTAACTGAAGATTTTGAATTTAAAAATGTATCTCGAAAAATACCTGTTTTTCGTTGTACTCGTTTTTATTGATTATGACCGTGTAGTAAACTTCGTACCCATACATAATATTTTGAATCACACCAAAAATTGTTTGTATAAACATGATAACGAATAAATTGATGTGCACTTTGATTCGCAAATATTTTAATTGTCTAAGAATATTAATTATTTCGATGGTTATTATCTAATAAATTTCCAATTGAAGTACTGTCGAATACTCACCTGAATTTGATGAAAAATATAATTGAAAATAACAAGAATAAAAAAGATAACGAATATCCAACCAGATCTATTATTACTATATTCACGGCCCATAACTGAATATTATTATTGTCATCTGAAAGCTGCATATTTTTCAAAATTACTCTAGAACCGTGTGCGCACTTATCATACTGCGGTGTTTGCCATTCTGGGGTTATGATGTTAGTTTCGTCAGTATTGCGTGTACACCATCTGCTGATTACTTCGTTTTTAAATTCACTATTTGGGCACTGAATCACAGATAAAGTCATGAAATATGTAGCTGGCCAACATAAACTGCCATCAAAATTCGGCGGACATGATAATTTTGAGTGATTCTCTTTTTTATCTGCTGGAAAAATAACCTTTAAAAGCATAGTTTTCGAATAGATATGAACATTAAAGAAAAAAATAAAAATAATATTGAACCTAAACCCAAGTAAGATTTATTAAAAATACTAACATTGTGAATACATTAAAAACACTAATAATTTAAAACACTTAACTTTTTCATACACTAAATCCTCAGGAATATTCATTTTTATAAAACTATATAAACATGAAAAATAATTATTAGGATTATATATTATTGCGGAAATAAAAAATTATTAAATATTGTCTATTTTTTCTTGGAAGCTAGTCGACGTCTCAACTATAGAAAAGAAGTAAAGAATAAAGTGGTATGGAAAGATTTATTATTAGGGCGCCATTCCCTGTATTCCATAAGCTCTGTTATCGTTATCAACAGGAACCAGAGTGTTTAATTAATTTTTATCGGAGCGTAATCTATTGACAATCATTTTATCTAAAGTAACAAATGATGAAAAAAATTTTCTTTGTTTTCTAAAATTGTTGTAACTTTATTGTACATAAACATCTGTTTAAAGAATATTTGAAGATATTTTAATATTAATAAAACACTGAAAATGATTTCACTTTAAAATCTATGCAAAGCTTAGAACTTGAGGATAGATTTTTGAGAAGATAGTTGAGATTTATATATTTCTTGTTTTAATTTCCGGTTGTACCAAGCTCTTTTGATTTCTTTCTTCACTTGATTATTAATGAAACAGTAAAGTACGGCAACTAAGGCGCCCTGAAAAAATAATCGATATAAAGATATTTAAAAAATTGCATATTTTACAATAATTTTATATAATTACCTTAAATGAACACACAGTTCGTATTATCAATAAAAAATAAAGTTTAAATATACTATCATCAATCCAAGGCGAAATACCATACAGAAATTCGTAAACGCCAAAAAGAGGTACTAGCATTAATGAGGCTTTAAACCATCTCCAATAACTCATTCCTTTCGGCAATGCTATAGTGTCACGCATTTTTATAAATATAATTCTCACGTTTAATATGTATAAAAACACGTTTATCTATGAAAAGTGTAAATTAGCTTTATGTAAATAATTATTACAAAAAGAATAGAAATTTATTGATGTATACGTACCAATATTATAATAAATATTGGGACTGCTATGAAATTGACCTTGTAATCCATATCTACCCAGCAAAAATTTGTTTCAAAACTTAAATGATAAACTAACCATGGCGCTAGTAATACCATTGGAAAAACTGAAATACACAATAAGATTACACGAAATAAGTATTTTTTATTTGATAATGTGTTATAAAGGTAAAGCATTTTCCTTACCCCAGCCTGTTAATAAAAACGGTTCGAAGGATATGAAATTCTTGTACGGTGCAAGCGAAATAAAACAATAAAAATACCATGCTTCAATTAAAAGCCACATAAACATACAAAGTTCAAAATAGTATCCCATTGTCGTTAAAATTTTGCAAAATGTTGACTAGAAAATTAAATATATGCTTAAATATTTTTTTAATTATTCTTTATAATAATACAAAAACTCACATGTTCTTTATCATAAGCCATTTCGTCGAGTAATAATGTAAAATATATTTTACAGCCATACAAAAGATTTTGAATAACTGCAAAAAGCGATTGTAAAATCATAGTAGAAAATAAGTTTATGTGTATCTTAACTCTTGTATCTTGCAGTTTGCTAAAAATATTGTAAATTGATAGTATATTAATGATAATTTATGTGCAATAAGACTTGCGTAACCAACTCCAAGCTTACCTAAACACTAGAAAAATTGTCACTGCTAGCAGCAAAAATGTTATCGATACTGAGAATCCTGTTCGATCTAAAATTTTCATGAAATCATGCCAATCCATCAAATATGTACTGTTGTCTCCATAATAGTCTATAAATAAGTACAATGTTTCGAAAGCCATATCAAAATCGCGAAAGCATCTTCCGTACTGCGGGTCTTGCCAGTCTGGAGTAGTGATGGAAGCATTTGTTATCGCACTGCTATTTGCCAAGCACCATCTGGTTATTGTTTCGTTTTCGCGTCCGCTTATTGGACATTGTATAGTAGTTAAATTATTGATATGCGTAGCTGGCCAACAATTTATACCATCAGAGATTGGTGGACAAAATAATTTTGAATCGTTGTCAACTGCAAAAAAAAAATTTTGAAAAATATAAAAGCCACAAAACAATTAGTATTAAGGATATTTGGCGAACTTACATATGTTTAATGCTGCCAAACATTCACTTTTGGCAAAAAAACTTTTATCAAACGTACTCATTTTTACGAATTATTATTGAAGCGGACAATGAAAAAAATGGTTAAACACTTGGTGAGCCTTTTTCGTGAAACAGTACGAATCAGAAAAATGCAGTAGCTTGTTACAAAAAAAATTAACAGATAAGATATTTGTAATCGCTTTATCTATTTGCTGTTGATATTAAATACAATAATAGCATTAACTTGTTTTTTATGAAACTTTAATAACAGATAGTACTTGTTTTTTTTTTAACAAAATGAAAGTACAGTAGAAATCGCAAAGGAGCCTTGATCTTCAATTTTTTTCCGTTCAAAGCATAAGTGGTGATTTAAACGCTGAGGAATTTCATTTTTCATTCTGTTATATATTCGGATAGTAAAAAGGGCATACGCTCGTTTTTGCCGGTAGGGAAATTTGTTGGGAGCTTAACTGCGCATTAACGTCACATCTGGAAGGGCTACTGTATATAGAATGACGTTGTCAGAAGCAAGTGACTGTGCAGTGCAACTTTCTGTACTCACTGTAACATTGAGCTTTACGTTCTAGTTCTTTATATTTAATTTTAAATGAGACACTACTGACCCTACCTTTATTTGCGTGAATAATCTGTTAACTAAAGAGATAATAGCAACCCTAAACCCTTTTTTATATTATTGGTATACAGTATATAAATAATTGAAATTATAATGAACCTTAAAAAAACTCTTGAGATCATGGTAGACGAGCACTATTTAAACCAATTAAAACGAAGTAAACATCATTAAAACTAACAGTGATTACGCCAATCGGCTTAGGCTAATGAAACGCAAACGAATAAAGCAGCGCAATTTACGACAACAATAGATCCCTTTCATACTGCAAACTACAATAAACGACTGAGTTAACCGGTCGAAATCAAGCGTGGCAATTAAAGCGAGAGCAACGCCGATTTCGCATGCCGTGATAAGCTAAGCCAACGGGCATTTCACGCCCGATCGCGAGCCTCGTTTTTTTCCCTTCCCTTTTGCTTAGTATGCACGACATGGGGAGGAAAATAAAAATAAAAATAAAGAGAGGGAAAAGGAGAGGAGGAAAGGGAGGCTGAAAAGGAGGCATGGAATCGACGATGTAGCCAAGGAAAAGAAAACAAACAGCCGTAGTGCCCTGTCAAAGCCAGAGGCTCTAGGGGTAGATAGAGGCACGTGCGGGGTATAGTCGTGTCTCGATCGACCCAGAATCCTTGGGGCGTAGAAAGCCGCCGCGCGTGTGCTACTGGCGCAGGCGCAAAAGTTTTGATAAAAAGGAGAGGAGAGCAAAAAAGAAAAAAAAGAGAAAAAAAACAGAGCACGACTGTAGGATGCTCGATTGATGCGCCGCAATGCTGGATTTATTCTTGCAGGTGTATACAAGTGCAATTTGAATGGAGTGCGCGAACATTTTACCAAGGTTTGATTAACGTCGAGTATACTCGTCGTTCTTTGCTCGTGTGGATTTTAATGAAAACTTTTATTATATTCGTTTTCCGTCCGAATTGTATATTGTTTAACTTTTCCGAGGGTGATTATTCGGATGATCAAATCTTTTGATGGTCGTCGGAACGTGAATTAGCTGTATTTAACAATGTTCGTAGGTTTGTAAAAGCTTTGTCGCGTCCCTGACAAATTTACATTTTGCTCCAACAAATAATCAGTTTAGCGTGAGAATCAAGTTCTAATTTCATATAACCCTCGAACTTCAGCGCTGCCAAGGCAAAAAGTATCTCTAAAATCCTCGTATAAGCCAAGCAGTGGTGAATGAAGGTTTTTCTCTTCTCGAACCCCCCCATACATACTCACTCACGTACACACGTACACGCGGGCGCTCGCGCCTAATCTTTCTGTGCCCTTCAGCATCTCTCACGCGATAGCGGCTGTTATAGCCCTCCTGCTCTGTTGAAAAAAAAAGAAGAAGAAAAAGAAGAAAAGCCAGGCGTCTTCTTTTACCCTCATCGGCTTCCTCTTAACGAGCAGCCATAATTAGATCTGAGGTCCGATTAAGGCGTGTGGCGAAGGAAAAGGGGGAGTGGCCCAGACATACCCGGCGCGTTTTAACCCCCTGGATACGGTCACGTCTTTCTTTCTCTCCGTCCCTCTTCCTCTTTCGTCCGACATCGACGACGACGACGACGACGACGACGACGACGACCCGCTTAGCTGAGCTACGCGTCTGCACTCTCGTTTCTGCTAATGAAACTGCTTTATGTTTTTCTCTCTTGTCTCGTGTCTGACCTCCTAGAACAGACGGAAAAACTGCCGGAGACTTACAGATGATATAATTAAGAGATCAAACCCCGAAGCTCTGATAACCTGGGACAAGTCAAATTTTACTTCAAAATTTTTATTTCGCGATTTCTCTTTCTTTCTCGACATTAACATTCTTTACTTTTTTTAAAAGCAAATCTGAAAATAAAAATAAGACATTGTGCATCGTTTAATATAGTTATAAAACGTATCCAAAGAGAGTGGCAAATTTTCATCGAACCATGTATTTTCTTCTTTTTTTTTTGCAATTTAAATCAACACCCTCTTCGCCGAAAAAAAAACTGACTTTTCCGTCCTAGGCCTCTGATATCTTCCAAGCACGTGCTTATTATCGTGATTATGGCGAAGATATCTTAGTATTCGCTACTCCCCAGCGAGGGGGTATTAAGCGTTCACGGCGTATCTCACGGATTCCGTCTCCCAGCGGAATCGTTTCTTTTACGCACCAAAGAAGTTCAAGAGTTCCGAGCACTGGTTTGCCCTTGCGGCGAAAAAGAAGCAAATAAAAATCTGGCTTTTCGCTTATTCGTTAATTCTCTCACGTAACGTTATCGACGCAATTATAATGAAAATCAACGAAAAAGTTTCAAATAACCGATTTTTCGTTTGTTTTGTTTTTTTTTTTCATTAAAACACAAGGCACGGTATCTTTTTTTGTACCTATCGTTAATTGTGTGAGATGATGTAATTTGCCTTGGGCCAATTCTCATACCTTCATCAAAACAAGGATGTTCGATCAAAGAGATACGGAGTATTAGGAACGGATCGTCCGAGACAAAGCAATAGTACTGAATATCGAGGCTTCAAGGGGCCAAAGCGAATCTCAGAAGCTTCTGAATAAATTGATTTGACCAAGAGCTAACTCGAAGATATAAGCAGCACAATCCCTTTGATCAGTTACAAAGACTCATTTCTAGCAAAGGTTTAACCGTAATAATTGAATTCTAAGATTACCAGTACATGGGCATATATTTTCCTTGAAAAATTATCGAATAACCATCAATTCTTGTACAATACTTTAATTATATTTTTCTTTCCATTATAATATTTATAAAAAAAAATTACTAACACAGCCCTAAAACGGACTTTTCTTCATCTATTTCTAGATTAATTTCCAAGAGCAATTAAGCGACGTTTATTTCCAAATGATCGCACAAAAGAAAATCCCAGAGACATTTCAGTCAATTAGATGGTAAAGTGGAAACACGCATCTTTAGACAAACTGAGAAACTGTGCCGCAGGCTAAACGCGGAATAAACAGTAGGAGACTCCCGGAGAAACCGGATATTCTCCGGGAGAAGATACATCCTTTGGCCCTCCTTATCTCTCTATCAGAGTCAATTTCTTCGTGTACAGTGGGTAGGTATCCAATACGCCCGGCAGAGACGACTGTCTACGTCATACTAGCTGCGCGCGCCCGCGCGTCTCTTTAATGGCAGCGGCTTGTATATGGGGGCGGGAGGGGGAGTATAGAAGGAGAGCAGCAGCGGGCTTCAGATGCTTATCCTGAGGCTTTTACTGCCTCGACCTCGACGGCAAAACAGAAACGTTTCGTAATTTTATTTCACATTCGCGACCTTCTGATATTGCTTGAAATAGAAGTTATGCGTGAGAGGAG
Organism: Anagyrus pseudococci; assembly: GCA_030522585.1. NCBI lineage: Eukaryota > Metazoa > Arthropoda > Insecta > Hymenoptera > Encyrtidae > Anagyrus > Anagyrus pseudococci. Next base: position 133,023 of record JAPYYQ010000112.1, read on the forward strand.
AAAGAACTCGACGAGCCATTATGCAAACGGGATATCTGAAAAAAATGTCTTTTTTATTCATTGCTTGTTGTGTTTATCGCATACTATAAGCTTAGCAATGTATCTAGATTTTGATTCATGACAGTATATAAATATTTTTCAAGATGTATCGCTTATGATTGTTGATCGAAGGATCAGATGAAAATTCGAATGTATGCGAGGGTTTTGTTTTGTTTTTTCTTCAAATTTTAAGTAATCTGCAAATATTTTGACATGGATTTTAGTGTATCCGACTGATAGCCTTTTTAAAATAACAAACTCTAGAAAAGAGTATTAATGCCAGAGTTACGTAGGATACATCAGATGAATTTAGTTAAAAGACGAAACAATTATTCAATGAAGCCTGTTTTCTTTATCAAAAGACGTCAGCTGCAGACAACAATACACTTCTTTCGTGCTCGAGAGAAGAAAGAGAGTTAAAAGAGGGAGGGAGAAAAAAGGCAAGGAAAAAAAGGAAAAAACGCATCGAGTATCTGGCGAAGTAAAGGCAGCTGAAAGCAAGCTTCATGCGCCGTGAAAAATGAAGAGGAGTGATCCTGCTGGAAATAAAATGAAATGAAGAACAATGGAGGATGTTGGTGGTAGGGTGGTCAAGGCGAAGGACCTCTTGAGGATGAGGTCGTTCGTTCGCTTGTGCTCTTCTCCCCCAATAACGTCATTGCCATTTTCCCTCCCTGCCCACCCTCTTTGGCTCTCTTGCTCGTTCTTTCTCGCTTAGCGCATTAGCCCAGGAGATATGGCCGGGTAAAAGACAAAAGGCAGAATAGAGATGCCTCGATCTATACCAGCGCTGCTTTGGGCCGCTACGAGTATAACCGCATAGAGGGAAGGATTAGTAAGATTTACATCTCGAGATCGAGCAATATTTGTGAGTGCTCGTGTATTTACGTTTTGAATTCAAAACTACGTTAGCAGATACTGCCGCTTATAGATCTTCGATATCGTAAAGTCAGAAGTGCTGCGGATGAGAAATCTAACTTATCAGTTATCGATAGGTGTTCCTTCTCGATCTGACGATAAAAATAATAGAAAATTTTTGCCGCAACAATTAAGTCGCGTTTACTATTGCGAGGAATTTAACAAAATGAAATAATTTGAAGAAAAAACCAATTGCACATTCTCTATCTAAAAGAGAACTTGCTTAATTTCTTAGTGGATACCGAACTACTCTGTATTCCTAAAGCGACGCTCAGCACACGCCGCAAGAATAAGGTCGTTCATTCATGCTTGTCTTATCTTCGCCATATTCTCGACAGATATACGACTTTTTTCATACGATTGTAATATTGTTGAAAAGCATTTGTCGTTCTCGTTTTATATTGGTTAAGTGTTGTAAAACAATTTGAATGTCTATATAAAATCATTTAATTTACAAAAGTAAAAGACAGAACCTTTAAAACAACGGAACTGAAAAGTACAAAGGAAAAGTCCTTTTATCAGTTGGTTGTATACGTAACTTTTTTCTCCCTGAAGAAAAAGAGCGTACGAATACTTGTTTCATTTCTTATATCAATTCCTCTACATTTACCTTGCAGGAGTCTCCTTTTTCTCTCAAAGTCAAGCAGAATCTTGAATAAAATCTTAACAGGCAAAAATTTATCTGCAACATTTCATTGCAATTGAAGCAGTTGAATTTATTCTTGACAAGTAGTAACAGGCGCGTTTAGTCAGACATCCTCGGAAAACCTGAAATTGACATCTGCAATCGTTTCTTCGATATCTGATTCCTGAAATTTTTCTCGCAACAAATGCGTTGATGTAGGTTTTTTTATATTCAACATTTACCAACTCTATTATTTAAAGCACATGTATAAATCAATAGCGGACAAATAGCCTCCGAAATATGTGGACCATTTCAAAAGCTTGATAATCGAATCGACGTTATCACGCTCGTATTAGTCCAACACTGAGCCGTTAATCAATTTTCGTGCGGTCATACATCGTGACGAATATCGATTATTCATAATGGAAAAATGGGAGGATTCAGTAACGGTCCATTTCGTGCAGCTTTATCCTCGCTCAGCCACCCTATTTATCGGAACTCTCGCATACATTCACACGTTTAACACTTTGTGAATACAAGAGTGCACGTATATTATACACAAGCAATTTCTTCTGCAAATGATCTTGAAAAAAACCAATATCAAAAGAAATAAAGAAAATATATTATTAATAACAATTAAACCGACATAATTATTACCAATATTCCATCGATCCGACGTGGAAGAATCCGACGACGGCGAATACACAAACGCATCGCCAGCGGAAAATCAGCAGGAGCTACGGGATCCGAGTGCGCCAGATGAAAAGACTGTGGGGCCGCGTCCGTTTTTGTCCCGCCTCATCCCTTTCTCTATTGTGCTAGGCGCGACGTGACGGACGGTAGGCGCATTTGCAAAACAATGGAGAGAACCTCATCCGTATAAATCAGGTCTTTCTCACGCGGCTAGGGCGCGTCGAAAGCATACACACACATACACAGAAGACTACCCTCGCTTGTTTGTGCATTTGCGTGCCAGCGGAATGCGAGAAAGGTTGCCCGATATACCGGCGCCAACGTAAAAGCCACTTCTCCACGCCACCTTCCAATTTGCCGCGTAGACGTTGAAAGACAGAAAGAGAAAGAGAAAGAGAGAAAGAGAGAGTGTTATTGTAGCGTGGTTTTCCCAACGGAATTCTAAATTCCGTAATCTCTGTGTCACGTTTGTTTCTAACAATATTTCGCTTTCGCTGTTTCACGTACCAGCATCTAATGGAAATAGAATATCACCATTACGTAAACCCATAAAGTCTAAGGCAAACGCAGCAATCAAGGTACGTACGGTGCATAAAGAAAGAGAGAGAAAGAAAGGATGCTGCATCTGCGGACCGAATGAGAGTCTAGAACTACAGGGGAAGGGGGCAAAGCTGGCGCGTCTCTAATCGTGAAACATCGCGCTCGACCCTTGGACGTGACGTCACGCGGCTGCGGAAGGTGCAGCGACCTGCGGCCTCCCCTTGCACCGGCGCCGTAAGTGCAGAACGGTGATACAGAGAGAGAGAGAGAGAGAGAGAGAGAGAGAGAGAGAAGGAAAGAGAGAGAGAGCAAGAGAGAGGGAGAAAGAGGCGAAGAGGAGGCTGCCCGCGTGACGTCATACGATAGAGCGCCAGCGGCCAGTTACCATGGCGACGATGACGTAGCCAAGGCATCCACCACCACCACTACCGCCTCCAGCCCCCCTTTTCCCTCTCTTTGCAAGCTATACGCGGCAAGCCCGCGTAACGGCCGAAAGCCGCCGGAAAACTAAAGGGTGGGAGAGGAAAAAGAGAGAGAAGGAGAGGGAGTCCGCGTGACGCTTTTGTTTTTTTTGCCCGGTGTGCGAAGGGGGTGAGGAAGAGGGAATCTAAAGGCTATATACGTTGGGCAGGGAGGGAGCGGAGAGTTGTGTTTACTCGTAAGCTGGAGGAGAGAGCGTGGAAAGAGAGTGGCGGGGAATCGAGCATTTCGGCCGAAGGAATCTTACGAACGTACAGTAAGGCCGAACATTGGGAGAAGTCCCTCTCTCTCGCTCTTGTGTTTTTTCTTCCTACGCTCTCTAACCTTTTGCAAGGAGGATTGTTCTAGTTATCTTTCCCGCTTTTTCTTCCTTTGCAAATACGATTAGATTTGTTTATTTTGTATTTCTTTGGGTCAGGGACGTCAGCGAAATCTTTTGCCGCTGCGTCGATATAGTCATTTAATGAGTCAATGTCGTCTCTGTTGCTATACTTGTTTCTCGTACTTTGAGTATGATAAATATGTATGAAACTCCGTGATTAGGTACTGACTCGTCGAAATAACATTTATAAAAGCCCCCAGTATCGATTTGTAATCTCATAAAAAAAGGCAGATAAGCTCAACGGCTTCCCTGGGAGCCTCGGCTAGAGTAAAGGTGCATCGTAATAAAAAATCCAAAAGCACAATATTGCTATCCCTCCCTTCCCCCTCGGGCAAGTCGCAGTAACCCACAAGTCTACAAACACATACATACAGGGCCACATGAATTCGTTGTAGGATGGAAATAAAAGCCTTCACGAGAACGAACGCGCATTTCCAGGAGGGAGAAAAAATATAAGAAAGTGAGGGAGAGAGAGGAAAAAAAAGAGGAAGATCGAAGGCACGCGTGTACGCTGCGAGAGGGAGAGAGAGAGAGTGACTCCCTCCCCGAGGGAGAGTTCCACCTTGGACTCGATTTTCCCTACGAGCGATTTTCTAGCGATTGTAGGTGTGCTGGATAATGTAGACACGTGTGCAGGACCTTCGGTGATCAAGAGCTTACGCACCGGTATTCAGAAAAGTTGCCGCTTAAAATGTCCCTGACAGAGATTTATACGGCTAAAGGTTTGGCTCGGTAAAACGCAACGCTATTGAGAAAAATGAATCTCGAAGTCCGATTGTTTTTTGCGTCAAATAGCTAATGGAATCTGTCAGTTTTTTGATAAGTATTACCGTTCTCGGTCTTTATTATTTTTTTTTCTCCTTTATTCAAATGAAATAAAGGTAATTTCAAACTCCTTGAAAGTGTACGAGAGTGTATTTGTTGCGCGGGAAATATTTACAACAACTTATGATTTGGTATATTCAAATTGCAGCGATCCGAGAATAACTTCGTGATTCTTTTTTTTCCACAAACGAAATTTTTTAATTCATCAATCTCTACTTGCCTTCAGTTGGCAAACAGTGCGGAAAAGAAGTAGAACAATAAAAAGAGGAACATTAAGTGGTAATTTATACCCCTTTCTCTTAATATTTTTTTTCAAAAATTATTTACGACCTTTTTGGGTTACCGTTGGCTTTCAGTGAACCGCCCAGAGAGCCCGAAGAATCTGCTTCATAATGGGCTCTTACGACTGAAGTTCCCGATGATGCACGGCTGCTTCGTTTGCACCAGGCATTATCCCCGACTGCCTCGATGGTGCATCTGTCTCTTTCTTGCTCCTCCTTTTCATCTCTATGCTGAACCTCCGTTTTATTTTTTCCCCTCAATCTCAACTTAAGATTCATTAACCGGGCGATCTTGCAACTGTTTGCAACTACTTAAAAATCATGAACTTTGATATTACTTTTAATTAGCATCCTAATTGTTTTGACCTTACGAGAACAAAAAGCCTCGAGTATTCAGTCCTGAAATTTGCGAACAAAAAAAAATAATAAAGTTTTCATCAAAGTTAAAAAAAAGTGCGTGGAAGACCGACCTCAAGCTCGGAATTTTACTTCGTAAATTAGCTCTTTTTCCATAAACAAATACCCCACTTCCCCTTTCTGCGCTCTTTGATTAATGAATTTTTCATCAAACTGCGTCCAAATTAGCGAGCTTGTGCAAGAACGCATTAATGAGTGAATCGCATTTCAGTATCCGCTATTAATGCAGCGAGCGGAAAAAGTGGATGGAATTAATTTAATGACAAACAGCCCTTACGAATCCGAGCTGTAACGGCAATAACCTACACTGCATTCGATCATTTTGCTCGTAAGAGGGCAAACGTGCGGTTTCAATTAATATCTTCATACAGCGCGCAAGCTCTCTCCCTCTCTCCGTTTGATATAAAAGATATTTCATATTAATGAATATTACGCAATAGTTGCGTATACCTGTTGAAATTCGTTCATTATAATTGATGAAACTCGTGAATTATATCGTTGTAATTAAATTATGTTAAATTTATAATATTATACGGGCATTTAATTATGCAGGTCAGCAACTTTATTCTAATAAATCAAATGCAAAACGCACGATACACAAGGAAGAATTTAGCGCTGGAGCGAAATATCAAAAATCGAATAGAATATGAAAAATATTAATTGCATTCGAGAGATCGATGCTTCCAATTACAGGATAACGAAGTTTCTTACAAGCCACTGAAAGAAAAGTAAGCATCGACCCGGCCGGAAAATAATTAAAAAATCGAGCTATTTTAATTGCGAAAAAGCTGTAATTGAAGGATTTTATATCTCAACGACGTTCCGGCCAAGAAGTCCTGGGCGTGACGGATAACAGAATCAAATGTCTATAATGGGAATCCCCAGTAGAGCTCCATTCAAGTTTCCTTCACGCGGAAAACTCAATTGAGCTATTTGAGAGGAAAAATGGTGCATAAGTCACTGAAACTTATTGACAGCTCATCTTTACGAACGTTTGGTTAGAAAAAATTATGAAATTGAACTGCATTTAAACTTTTGCTAATTCCTAAGTAGATACAGACGCGTTTGGTCAGACGGCGAATCAACACCAAAAATCATCTAACGCAAACGCCCAATATAATATCTTATTTATAAACTATGAAATTAGCTTTCTACAGTCAATATCCAAAAAAATAAATAACGCTACGAGCCTGACCCTCTTATACCAAAAACGCCCATTTCACAAGAGTAAAAAAGTGTCATTCATTGCAGCGATTCTCCCGTCGAACGTCTCATCTTGATTTATCTATCGCCTGCTCGTCGATTTTGTCAGACGCGTGACTTTTCATTTTCGACATTCCCATTCTGATAAAACGGCGCTGCTCCACGCAAAGCTTTCGACGAAGATCGATCTCGAAAAGGCTGCATTCCTATTTGTCACCATCACAGGGCAATTTAGCCATGCGCTTTTTCGAAAACGCCTCGAGAACGTCATTAAATATGGTAAATAATCGCAAGATTAAGAGCCTTGTCATACATAGGGTTTACGTAGGCTTTCACGCTCGACACAATTAGCTTCGACTTGAAATCAATTGCCGTATAGGCCCGTAAGACTGACATTGTCGCTCTCAGGCTGGATAGGAAGGCTAATTTCGCGCGTATGTATGTCGCGCGCGCGCGTTCACGGCATTGTACACGTCAAGGGTGGGAGGATGTCGGCATCGCCAACTGACGTCTAATGGACTCTCGGAGATTGCGCTCTCGTCCGAACTTCCCTCGCTTATCAATCTTACTCCCGACTGCTCGAGAGAGAGAAAGGCACTTTCGGCGTCCCACCGAAAATGCCTGTCGTGTTCTGTCTTGTCAAAAGAAATGGATAGAACAAAGCCGAATCCTTACAATCAATTATCAATATTAGCATACAGTTTGTCATATATATTATACCGATTGCAATGAACGTTAATCCGACAATATTTGTCTTTCTGGTTGGTTTGGATTCGGTGGTAAAGTGAAAAACACTCATTGAGGGGTAGAGGTTCTGAGAGGACAAGTTGGTCCAACTGAAATACTCGCTATAGAAGCGTAATGCGAAAGCGCGTGGTTAGAAGTTAAGCTCCTTTAAGTTGCATAATTGAATAAACATACACAACGGCTTGCTGACGTTTTGCTGTATTACAATATTGTTACACGACAAGTACAATATCGTTTATTCAACAATTATCCCCCCTCAACTTCTGCACTTACCACTTGGACTTTATTGATTTGTTTATCATAAACAACAATTGAAAATTCGAAAGAAAATAAAAAGTACGCGTGGAAAAATAATACTTTCAACCGAGCGAGTCCATTACCGTCGCCTCGGCACAGCAGGCCATAAAAAGAAAAGGGGAACCTCGTTGCGTATGAATGACCGCTGTATCGCGGGTATAAAACAAGCCGGGCTCTTTCGTAGTATCGCAAGACGTAGAGTAAGTCTAAGAAGATAAAAAGGCCTTCGGCTGAGAGAGAGAGAGGGAGAAGTAAACGGCTAGAGCTCTTATTATGTTTACACAAGGGGCGTGTGCTGAGGAGAGAAGGAGGGGTAGTCTCTCCTGTGTACACACATACACTTCTCACTCCCCTCTCTCTTTCTCTCTCTCTCTCTCTCTCTCTCTCTCTCTCTCTCTCTCTCTCGTCCTCCCATATCTCTCGCAAAGCTTCGTATAAGAAGTTTAATTGAGGCTACCGCCCTTCTCCCCTCCTCTCTCTCTCTCTCTCTCTCTCTCTCTCTCTCTCTCTCTCTCTCTCTCTCTCTTCTCTTACCCCTCTAGGGTATTGTTCACCTCGGCGAGGACGTTACACGCAGCGTCGATCCGTAGATCTATTATTAGGCTCGGGCTAAACTGTTGACACTGCCGTTCTGTGGGCGCGTGTGTACACGCAATTCTTTATAAAGAAGTTGGAAGGGGAGAATGAGAAGGAGGGGGTGGGGGGAAAGCAAGGGGCCAAGCTTAGTCGCTCTAGGTTTCATTAAACAAACGCGCGAGAGCGTGTGTGTCTCGCGTTTCTCTTTTCGTTGCCGAGAAGCCCGAGGCTTCTTGGCGTCTTAAAGGTGAAAGGTGAAAATTAACTTTTTCGTACTTGAACCTATCGCTGAAGATTAATATACCGCGCAAAAGGTTGGATGGGAATTCAGGGACGAGTTTTCTAACGAATAAGACATCTTTGTTGTTTGCTTTGATTTAAAGCGAAAAAAGTCTGCAATGATAATTAGATTTTTTTTTCGCGTAGCTGAGCGATAGACACGAGCTCATCTTTCAACGGCGAGAGAGGGCTTCTGGCACTTTTCCCATTTCCTCGCGAATGAACACCAAGGCATCACTTGGCTGTCGACAATTTAACAGCCTTCTTGAATGAACAAGCAGTTTGAGTCGTCTTGATTGTTCGCTCGAGTGGTCTTCTTGTGAAAGGTGCGAGGGAATCGCTTTTCTCTCGTTCAACTATCGCGCCCCGGTGCCGTTCTGGCTTTGCTAGTACGTTGAACTTTCTCTCTCGGCGTAATTATTAAATGGGTGACGTAAAAATTTGGAGCAAATACAGCCCGAACTCGTTAGGATTTAATTAAATTCAATTGATTAATCGTAAGGGTAAAGTGGATGGAGTTGAAGGTGCTGGTTAAACTATTTTTAGGCCTCTACGCAGAAATCGGATAATTGAAAGATATACCAGTCGAGAAGAATAAGAAAGCAAGTGACTGCGGGGGGAGAAAAAAAAGAGCGTGCGAGTATTAGAGCGTCAAGGACATTGAGCCTCCAGGGAAATCGACTCGCGTAAAATCGATGGAAGGACTGCACGACGTGTTGTTATCAAGTAGCATCATCCTCTTTGTTTTTTTTTAAATAAACACAACGAGAAAAATTCCATTATTTTTCCACGGGCAATACAATTTTGCTTATATCCAAATAAAAGAGGAATATTTTGAAACTGAATTTTAATTTTAAATTGTAATAACGAAATTGCGTATTTTTCATTCGAAAATTTGATGCAGCTTCAGAGCCAATCGTCCAAATGGCGTACGTATTGAATTGGAATTTTTTTTTATTTGCCGATATCCTATTCCGATGACGTTTGCGTTATTTTCCCTCCCATGTCTCTAATCGTAGTTTAAAAATTTTAGTTTATACCTTCGTAGCACATCGCGAGATCTAACTAGTCCTCGGAGAGCTGCCCGATGACTGAATCTTTAAAGCCCGACGTTAAGTATTTAAAGGATAAGGAACGAAAGAAACAAAAGCGACGCTTGAATAAAACTCATTGCCGAAATAAAAGCGAAAGTTGCGCGCGAAAAATGTCCAAAGAGCAGAGATAGATAGAGAAAGGAAGAGGGGAGGGAGTTAAGTCGGAGCGTTTAAGGTGCAGAGGATAAAAATAAAAGAAATTAGAAGAAAATCTTCCTCTGCAATCGCGCTGCGTCGTAGCATCGGACACATCGAGGGAAGGAGTTACGGGGTAAGGGGAGAAAGGATCCAGCTGTGCACTGACCCAGTTTCCGTGCTCTGTGACGCGGTCCGGCGCCCTTGCGCCCGTGTATGCGTATAGAAGCTCCGGTGACGTCATTCGCCGAGGATCGTCGGCGTCAACGTCATCGCGCTCGCCCGCTGCGCGGGGCCGGGCGAGAGAGGGGCATATACGCGGGGGAGGCCGCGCGGGGCCGGGCCATTCAGCGATCTAGTTTTCGCCGCCTCTCTCGCAATATCCCCTTTCCCCCTCCGCCAACACGACCCCCACCCCATCAGCGAGCCGCGGTGGCTTTAATGCCAGCATCGCGCCATCGTCTCATTCATGCGAATGTACCACCCCCTCCCTTCGCCACCCCCTTCCGCCCCTCTCCCCTTCCGAGGACATCCCGATTCAGCCTGACCCGAAAGAGAGAGCGTCTTTTTTTTATCTCCCTCGCGATTTGTCTCTATCTAACTCGTAGCGCGGAATTTGAAACTAAACGTCCTTTTTTTAACAGTACCTTCTGTTTTTTCGCAAGAGGTTATTGCGAGAATGAGAATGTATAATATGGATTCTTTCTTTTTCCCTACCCATTGTAGTATTTTTCATTGTGTATTAAAAAAAAAAAAAAAGAAAAAGAAAAAGAATGAAAACGCATTTTCTTGGTGAACAATCTTTTATGTACTCTGATGCTTTTTCGGTAAAAGTGTACTTGCAAAGCTTTACGGGAACGTTAATAATTTAAAGGAATGTTTAATGGATGATAAATAAAAGAAGAAAATTGAATTTCCCAGGGATTAAGATGCGTCGAATCGATCGGCTAATTCGAATAATAGTCGCTGATAATTGGCACAGATAACGCTCTCTCTCTCTCTCTCTCCGTTGCCTAGTTATCCAGCCGACACGTCCTGCCGTCCGTTAACCGTAAAACCGATCGTCGATAATGCCAGTCGAGAGAGGTTCGATAAAATTGCCGCGTATAAATACGGATAACGACGCCCGTAACGTAAACGTCCCTCCCCTCCCTCCCAACAAATGATTCCCCGAAGGCAACTGCACTGCTCTCGCGATAACCCGTCGATACATCAAAAGCCAGATCACGTCGTGTCTTTCATTTGACCACAAAAATATCCGAACGACGCACTGCTTTGACACTCGCCCGTGTGCGCTAGTCTTTTCTCGTATAACATCGCGATCTCGCATAAAGAGCATGTCTTTCAGGCTGTCTCCCCCTATTCGCTGGAATTTAATGGAAATCGTTTCATTCGATAATATTGCCGGTTTTCTTTTTTACACGATCCTGTACATCATTAGTAATCAATAGCTGATGACGAGAAAAAGAAAAGGACAGCGACACTGGTGAGCAACAAAACGGTTATATATAGAGGATAAAAGTTTTACTCTCTTACCCCTCCCCTCCCCTCCCCCCCCCCCACCCTCTTACCTACATATCTCACTCTTTCTCTCGCGTGTCACGGATAAGCCGAAACACAGAGGCGTCGGACTATTGCCGTACATAACTCGGTTTTTACTACTGCCACAAAAAAGCCAGCGGATAAAATGAGTCTAAGGGCTGGCTGCACTTTTCGAAGGCCATTGTTTCTCCCTCCCCCCTCTTCCAATCCCTCTTTCTTCCCAGCGATAAATTAACGTGCGTCCAAGTTAAGAGTGTCATTTTGAGAATCCTCCTCCAACTCCTTCTCCTCCTCTTTTTGCACGAGCTAGCTCTCTGTCTCAAGGGGGATGGCCGATGACGCCGCGGACGCTAACAGCCGGATTTTACGAGATTGAAGGTGTTCATAAGTACGGTCGTGCTAAGCATTCCGTATATACAAGCGCAAAATGCTTTTACGATTACAGACTTCGAGGTTCTCCAGACCCTTATATACACCCTCGAGGCGCGCCTGCCGCCGCCGCCGCCGCCGCCGCTGTTATTAGTGTAATCTGTTATTTATGCCGCTGGAACGGGGGAGGACGAAATGAGACGTTGAATTATTAATATGAGATTCGCGAGAGAGAGAGAGAGAAAGAGAGAGGGACTGCGCGAGGGAGTACACACACTGAGACATCTGACTATTTCTGTTTGTGACGTATACACGAGAGAACGAGAGATGGAATTTTCAAGTTCTCTCCCTCTCTCTCTCTTACTTTAACGTCACGCTTTAATAAAAGTTTTGACGTCTCCGCGGCTGATTAACATGTAAAAACTTTAGAGGGTGTATAGGAAAGCCGGATAAAAACGAAAGAGGGACGAAATTATAGCGACAGTTATGAATGTGCGAGCAAAGTTGAAAACTCGCTCGTTGCGTCGTTAGCGCTCGAAACAAAGGGAATCCATTTACAAAAAGATTAAAAAAATAAAGAAAGAAACGAACAAAACAGAAGAGGGAGAAAAACGAAGGCAGGGCGCGGATATAGGAGACGCGCGCTCTCGTGCGTCAGCCGGTAATAAAGCGGCTTATTGACGCCTCTTCGCGGCTACATAGCAATAAGCGGCATTAAAATGTTAACGTAAAGGGAAAAGCCAAGTCGGTATAAGAGGAGGGAAGAAAAAGAGAAAGAGTCGCTAACGATCTGGCGAAAAAGGAAAACAAGAAACTCGTACTCTCGTCTCGCGTGTTCCTTCCTGAATCTCTTCCCTCGCTTTCACCTCCGCGAGCGTGTAATATCCGGAAAATTGTTATTGAGTCTCTCACGGCGGCGAGAGCGCGCGCTTCACTGGCGCGAGATTTGCTTTATTTATACTGGCTTTGAGTCCGGCATGATCGATTTCGATTACTCCCAATATATCCCGTTATTCAAGCGTCGCTTGCGCCTCTCTCTCTCTCTCTCTCTCTCTCTCTCTCACTCGAGTCTTTGTGTTTTCCTTTGTCGATATCAATGCCACCTACCCCCTCCCCCCCCTTACCGGGCTTCCATATACCTCGGCTCCTCCACGACGCAAATAAAAGAGAAGAGAGGCCTCTTTCCCTTACTCCTCATCCGCATAATAGGTTCTTTGCAATCTTCTCCCCCCACCCCGCCCACCTTGCCAACCATCTCTTCCTCTTACTCTCCTTGCCACGTTAGACTGTACGCTTTCTCGCGTCTCTTTCTATAGTCTTTTGTTTCTCTACGTAAATATGCGACTCGAGCATTTAAGTGTTCTCTTTCTTCTCTTTATCGTTTGAAAAATATTAGCGGAGAACTTAAGACTTAATCTCCGGGTATATTCAAATGGTAAATTAATCGCGATTGAAAAATCTTGCGTAAGAAATGTGGTTTATTAAATTTTCAATTTGATCATTTTCTTTTTATATGAGACAATAAATTTTAATGGAGTTGAATAAAATGGTTTTACTTGTCTTGAAACGTTACTCTTCGTTTTAATAAAAAAAAGGATTTAAAAAAGAAATTTTTTTATAAATGAAAAACGACATTTTCATTTATGATTTATTCATACTCAATTTTAACAATATTAGCCCGATGTTTTTAATTAAACCGCGTGTATCGTGGCTTTTTGTAGTTAATTTTAAGGTAATACTGTACCAAAATGTATTTCACTTGAAATAAGTAATTGTTAAGTTAATTAAATATGAAAAAAATTAGAAACCAAAAATTGAAAGAAAAGCATTAGTTTTTTATATCAATCATTAAATACTTATCAAAAAGAAAGTAAAACTCCCACAACAAAAAAATCGGAAAAAGAACCCGGAAGCATCTCATAATGAAAAACAAACCGCAGCAGCCCATCAAACGCATAGAACATTAAACCCCGTGGCGGTTGTTTTGTTTTTATCCCCAGCTTGTGCAAAAACGACCGGCAGACAGTCGTATGCGTAGAAAAATAAAAATTCAAATCCTCCGCGGTTTACGCCGGTCTATTTCCGTCGCACTCAATATCGCACGCGTAATCTCCTCATCGATTTCCAACTCTCTCTTTCTCTCTCTTTCGCACACTCTCATGCGTCTGTTGCTAGGCTAATGGGAAATGCCGTTACAGCTCGAGCTGTCCGCGCGTATAGCACGAAATATCGATCGAACTTTTAATCCTATTCGTGGCTAGGGACGCTCTCTCTCTCTCTTCCTCTCCTCGTTTCTCTCGATGCGCTCGTTATGCCCGATTTCGCGTCTCGTTAACCGCCATGCCGACGCTTCTTCCACTACCGTCCTCTCTCTCTCTCGCAAAAAAAAGGAAAAATCGTGAAGGTATTCTCGAGTGCCGCTCGAAATGGAAAATTGAGGTGAAACAGATTTTTAATCGTGGATGCTTGATCTTTTATTTTACCGGAACGAAGAGCGCCACGTTCGGCTTGGAATAATTGCCTTCGAGAACGTGGTTTAATTTTTTTTTCTTTTTTATTCTAATTGAATTTATTTTTTTTGTTTTATTTTAATTAAATACAATTAAATTGACCAAACAATAAAGAAAGCTCACGCAATTGGAAATAAAACTCAATTAACAAGTGCTCTAGTTTGCAGGGGAAGAAACCGTATACGCGAAATGCAATGCGCATCGTTTCTTCCATTCGACTTGCCTTCGAAAACAAGATCGAGAGAGAGGAAGAGCACTGCCTGTTACTTTTAATCGTTTAATCGAATCCAAGACATTCAACGACTGGCGACATTGAGTAATGTTACTTGTTGGATTTACTTTCAGTGCTAATGGAAAATTTGCCGCTGCAACGATCGATTTTACCTTTTTTTTCGTATAAGAACGCGCGTAAAATTGTTAAAAATTGACTCATTACAACTGCCTTTTTATATTGTACTGAAAATTGAGAGAAAAAATTAAATTAATGGAGGTGTATATCACAAATTATCTGTACCAGAGAGCTTACGCAGATATAGACAAGCCATCGCGTCTTAGATGCTGCAACTGCAATAGAGGGTGGAAGAAACTCTTCGGCGATTGCCTCGACGATTGGATTTAGTCCCTGCCGACGACAATGCAACAATCTCGGCAAAGCGTCCAAATCAAGACGGTAGCCGGATCTTACTTGATGAAATTTTTCTCCGTGCCGAGAAAAAGAGACAGAGAGCGAATAGTATTCAGTCTTCCGGTTCAAAGGCTAAAATTGTCAGTTGTCGATTTCCCGATTTTCTTTGTTTTTGCGAATTTAATAAACGTTCACATGGAATGGAATTGATATTATTTAAATAGGAGATGTATTAGGATATGGCGATAGCGAGAAGACAGTTGTGTTCACAGGTTGTATTGACTTTAAAGTTTAATACTCTGTATTAAATTCGACGCTGGCATATAGCGATTCTCTTGGTTGAAATTGAATAAACCCCAGTCATTCCTGGCATGCGCATATACGCTCAATTTAATCTGCCAAAGCGCTACAGAGTCACGTACACAAATAGGACTGTTTGAAACTTGTCATACCATTGAATAGCAAGCTCGTCATAAGAATTAATATTGTTTACGGTACGAGAGTACGACAGTAGGCGGTGACAATACAGGACACGCATTATACGTCAAACGTTTGAGGAGCTTAAAAACAAACGCTTCGTTGCGAGAAAATTTCGCGAGGAAGTTCGCGAAACGTATTAGCCGTCGTTTGACTTAGCGATTTTTCTTTTTTTTCATTTGGTCTATGCAGAAAGTTCGACTCTTTGCTGAAACGAGTTTCATGTTCAGGAACGCGCCGGGACCAGCGTCGGTACGCATATAAATTGATCCGCGGGCACAAAAGATTTCAATAGTTCTATATGTGGCTGAGAGATGGAGAGAGATTTCAATTTCCATCGGGATAGCGATTGTCCTCCTGTGCCGAGCGATTTGCGGTTAGCGGAATCGCGTGAAATGGATACTGATTATTAACATTTGCGGATAGCATAAGTTTGTTGGAAAATAAAGGCGGGGATGAGAGATGGAAAGTAATCGATCTGAGAAGTAATAAAAAGAATCGTTTCATTCGATAAAAATTAATTTAACATTTGTCGAGAAAGGAAAAGAATGGAAAGTAGGAAAAGAACGAAAAAAAAGGGAAAACAGCTGATATTATCGACAAGCTAACTATTTATAAAGTTAACTCGCGATATGAACCCTCAAATATTTTTTCATAATCTAAATATTCGAGCAATTTCCGTTACGAAAGTAATAAAAAGTTTTGAGTGAAAAGAATCGATCATGACAAAACTTTCAAATTTCGCTCGACAATTTCCTTCAAAGAACTTCGCGATATATAGTTAACGCGCAATGTATCTCTATATAATGCGGAGGGAGATAAAAAGAGACGAACGACCTTAATAATCGATTCGGATAAACTTTTTGTTCTATCTAAAACGCCGACTATATATTCTTTTTCAGGATATCGATTACGAGGGCTTCAGAAAGTTTCTGGACACTTACCTCGACGTCACAACTCCTGACGAGTTGTCTCGTCACCTCTACCTATCCTTCGTCAAGAAAGGACCACGAGGCGTCGATGGCAAGACTTTCAAGGTAAGATTTTCTGACGATTTTTTTCTTTATTGATGACACCTACTAGACAAAAAAATAGTAAATAAAAGATGGAACTTTTCAAATACTCTTTTTGTGGCTTGAGCAGAATTTCCAATCGATAGTTGGCTAATAATTGATGCATTGCAAAAGAAAATTATTGTCAAATACTTACCATTCTTTGCAACTTCAAAAACTAGCTTTTTCATAATTACGGCAGTTTATTCAGCTAGACCAGATAATTAATCCCCGTAATTTATCATCTTAACGAAAAGTTCCCAACGAATTTTCGCGCGGCGCCTCATTATTTACAGCTTTACAAAGCCGTCCATTTAGTATTTTTAAGTTCAAAGATGAGACGGATTTAACTCTTGAACCGGATTACCGGCGCACGACAGCCTTAAGCTCTCAACCATCGCTCTCGAGTTCCGTAAGGAGGCGAAACCTCCCTTTCATCCAATTTTTTAGCAAAATTTAACAAAAAAACCCGCCCCTTTTGAAATCCATTCATTCGCTCGTTCTCAAAGCCACCGATACAAAAAAAAGCCTCGTTGATCTCCAGCTGTAATAGCAATAGCCCGAACCAGATTTTCCTGTCGCCTCTCTCTCTGAAATTAAATCCTCGAATCCACAAGACAGAGCAAGCTTTCATTTTACCAATTTCGATTATCTCTGTTTTCAAAGTTTGCACCGTCATTATTCTTATTTCGCAGGAGATGGCCGTACTATCGTCGACTACGGCCTGCGCGGCGATCACGTCCCACACGACCTCCAGTAGCAACGTCAACAGCACGGGAGTGGGCTCAGGTGCTGGTCCAGCCTCGGAAAGCCACGGCTCGTCCTTAGCCGATAAGATCCATGGACTTACCGAGAAGCTGCAGGCCCTCGGTCATCACAGGACCGACAGCGAGGCCTCAGGACGTACGCGCTCCGGTATTTCTTGACATCTTATCGGCTCCACGGCTGCTTGCACAGAGCCTTTCCATTATTATTTTTAAATCCTTACCTCGGAGAGGAGAAAAAAATACGTTCCTGGCGTCGATTCGTGTATTTGTAACGGATTTCGTATTGCAGGAATGGTGCATCCCATGCGAGCCGTACCACACTCTTCCTACAGCTACCACGACATACTCGACAAAAAAAGCACCGATACCAGCCCGAGTCACAGTCAGATGTCGCGAAACTCCTCGCGCAAGTCCAACAATTCGCTGCTAGTCAATAATGGAAAATTAGAAGGTGAGCGAGACAAAAAAAAGTAACGTCAATTTTAAACTATTTTTTTTTATCATTTACAATATGTGCGCAGTCTAGGATAAATAGTTTAAGTGCCGAGAGGCTAACTGTTAACGGTGGAAATCCTAGGCGGAAATTTCTATTCAAATCAAAGTTAAACCAAGAAGAACAAGTGTTACGAGGCACACTTGAAAGTGCAAATAACGTCTGGGCAAATGGAACCATCCTGCCGGACCATTGGTCAGTAAGTGGCGTAATTCGATTTGCGCCTCTCTAACTTTGCCTCGTTCATTTTGATCGAGTATCGAGCTATATCCCGTATGCACCAGCGGAACTTGCGCATCGCTGCTCGGAAAGAGTTTGTGTAAGGGACATTTTTTACCCCTTCCACCTGGTAAACTTCATTTTGTTCTAATAATAAATAAAAATTTTAATCTTTCGAGATGATGAGTATAAAGAAATAGATGAAAAGATTAATTACAGAACCATCGGACGTAATCATAGATTCTTTTTTCTCTGCCTTTTTGTAACTCGTTAAAACGAAAATATCGATCGATCGGGTAAAAAATTTTCTAATTTAGAACGGAAAGCAGCGAAAATGGAAACTTTCACAAACGAACACAAACCATTGCGAGAGAAGGAACGGTAAAACAATTTTCTCTATTTGACAAAGCACTTTCATTTTTTTCCCCTTTGTTTTTATTTTATTCTCAAAGTAAGCGTAGCTAAAACTCGATCGTTTCTTTTCCGTTTTCTCCAACGGTATAAGTACAAAGTAAATTCTCCAAAAATCAACCGTGAAATTCGGAAAAATCAGCAACGCGTGTTATCGAGCGAACGGTATACAGTGGCAAAGTGACTCTAACTGACGACTAAACAATAGCAGAATAAGTAAGATCAAGAATCCAGCGTAAAAATCTGTGGGAATTCGCCGAGTGACGGGGCACTTTGGCGTGTCGCTCAAGTAGCTAACGCACGTCTCCCTGCCCCTACCCCCTATCAATTTTCCCTGACACGCGTTCGATTTTCGCCTCTCTCATCGTTCTCCGGCCGACCCTTCGCCAATGCGAGTGTGCGACCTTCCTCGCAGTGTAGGCGCTACCGGCGCGCGGTATATATAGAGCCGAGCTGGCTGAGAACAATATTAACTTTAAGCCCTTTATCTCGCGCGGCCGAGCCTTTGCGCGGCCACCA
Source organism: Anagyrus pseudococci (assembly GCA_030522585.1). Classification (NCBI taxonomy): domain Eukaryota; kingdom Metazoa; phylum Arthropoda; class Insecta; order Hymenoptera; family Encyrtidae; genus Anagyrus; species Anagyrus pseudococci. The sequence goes on from JAPYYQ010000112.1 coordinate 151,538, forward strand.
CCTTTTTTTAGGTTTATCTCACGAGCGTCACACAGGGATTCGATATCCGCTGCAGCTTTGTTTCCTTGAACCTTTTCTCTTTATTTTCGACTTGTCCGACTTTGCTATACTAAAGCGTAAATATAGACGCCCACGTTTACACACACACACACACACACACACACACACACACACACACACACACACACACACACACACACACACACACACAGAGGCAACGCACCTTGACTGCTCTGTTTAAGCTGCAGCGAACGTGTTTAATTATATTTATTGTATTTTTTCAAAGTATTTTAACCGCTAAACATTCTTTGTTCCGTTAAATTATTTGATAATTTAACGTTCTTTCAGCGCGTCTGTGCAAACGCGTCCTTTATCTACTTAAACCGAAATTTTCTCGGCTTTTTGGGATCGCCGTTAAAGCTTTTTGCAACTTTTACACTCTTCTACACTTAATTGCAATTAGTTAAGATCAGAACAAATCCCTTGAAAGAAAAAAGAATGAGATGAAAGTAGACGAAAAGCTGAACGTTTTTTATATAAGCTTCGAATCCAACGATCGCATTACTCGCAGTCATACTATCCATCCTGCAGGTTGATCGGGTGTGGCAAAGAGGGAGAGACGCAGGAGGATATATCCTGGTGAGCCGTTGATGGGATCGATCCCTAATGTAAAAGCTAACACAAGGATGGAGCAAATAACTCGAGCCCAGAACTGCATGGCGCGTCACGCGCTTTCGCTAAAGTTACATATACGATCGCCAACTGGTAACCCCAGCTCAATTTCGCACCCATCAAATCTACATGGATCTCGTCAATTTTTCAATACACTTACCGAGCTGTGCGTAAGATACAACTAGCGGAATAATTGACAGGTGGAGGGGGGAAGGAGATCAATCGAGACATCTCGATTAGCGCAGAATCTCTTGGTATAGGTGAAATGGATTTTCGGGCAGCAGAGCAAACAAAGGCCTTAATGTGTGTCCAGTCAAACAAGAAAAATGCTCATCTCTGCGTAATTGTTCGACTTTATCCAAAAGAGAGAGAGAGAGAGAGAGAGAGAGAGAGAGAGAGAGAGAGAGAGAGCGTTGAGTTACCTATCCCCTCGTCAGTTGATCCCTCTGATAAACTGACTGCCCAATATCCGAAACTTAATCCACACTTTATCTCCCGTGAATCATTGCTTACTTCCGCAAGACTACTTCGCACTCTTTTACTTCTTATTTTTTTCTTTTACTGCCTTTGGTGATTTTTTTATTCTCCGACACCTTTTAAACGCTCGGATCTATTTCGGAGTTTGTTTAGTAAATCGAAATCCTTTGAACTCTTCGCGCCGATTTTATCGACATCCAGAAGTTTCGTTAATTTCGATAGCTGCATCAATAATATCAGGCTATCGCGAGTGTAACTGCCGGAAGTGACTGGTCTATAAATTCAGCCCGGCAGATCGATTTGAGCTTTGGGTATTTTGAGTGACTTGGAATAAATGCACCGACGTATGTGTGGCTGTTTGCAAAAACATTGCGTTTTTGACGGTTGTTTTTCCCGATATTCAACAGGTTGGATTTTTTTTCGCTGTTATTGCATTAATTCCGTTTTAACGTTTCATCGAATTTGAGAATTTCGGTCGACGAATTATTTGCGCGTAAAATTGAATTTAACTGTTAAATGATTTAGGCGCGCTTTGCAATTTTCACGGTACGAATTTTAATTAAAGAAAATTATTCTTTCGAACTTTCGCTCATAAATAAATTTCTACACTCCAAGTTTGATGACGAAAGAAAGTTTTTCCTTTTCACCCCCCCCCCCCCCCCCTAGTTAATTAAATCATTCAATACAAAGTTATGCAACTTTAATAAAAAAAAAGATTCAATCCAATCTTAGCCACAGCGAGCTCACGAAACATTCAAATTCCAATTTCAAAGACCAACAAATCCATAGCAAACCGCTTCATTCGCTCCGAGCCATTTCCATCCCCCCAAGTTTATCCAAGCTCCACGATCTTCGTGTGTCTTGCGACAAGCTCCTCGCTCGTTCAGCATTAGCCCGTCGTCCACGCGAGTTCTCTCTCTCTCTCGCTCTCTCGTCCCCCCTTCTCCTCACCCTCTAGCGGTCAGCTGTCCGTTTCTCGTTGGCCGGCAGTAATCCGGCTCGCACGTGCAGCGCGCGGAAATAGAATTCGCGCGTCACGCCGCTGCTGCTGCTTCTCTCTCTCTCTCTCTCTCTCTCTCGCTCTCTCTCTCTTTCGACGTGCACACACGTATATATCCCCGAGAGCTTGGCGCTCAGACGACGCTACGTGGCTGCAGCGGACAGCAACAAGTGTTTCCGCTCGTCTGGGCCTCTTTTTTACCCCGTATGCGCGCAGTGTCTAAGGTTTTTGGTGACGCTCTTACTCTACTCTGGGACTAGTACGGAGCTTTAGTGTTTCGGAGCGAAGTTGTGCACGTAACTTGGGCTGGAAGTTCGCAGCGCCTGTTGAGGTAATAAAGTTTTTTTTTATCGAGAAATCGATGGGAGTTATATACTTACGGCTGGAAAATGATTTGTTTGTACGCTGCTGTTAAAACCTGATGGGTTTCGGTTTTTATGCGGTTGGGTCATGGAAGTTGATATTTTTTTTATAAGTTTGTACGATTGATTTTTCTTTTTTAGTAAGGTAAAAGGAGTTCCGCAATGTGGTGTAATAAAAGTAGCAAAGTTTTTCTTTAAAGGTTTTGAAAAATTTATCGACGACGATAAGCATTATTTTAGTTTTGCTAGGCTTTGCACGTCACGCAAAGGCACATATGTATATATTTTCGAAAAGCTATAAAATTCGTATAGTCGGGTTGAAAAAGAGCGGCAGCACATCTCCGAAAATAACTCAATTGGTCAGGAAAATCGTGAGTAATCGGGCCTATGATTAAGTCATATACAGAGAACATTTATTGAGATTGAAATTAATGAGACTTCATTGTTCCTATTTTTACATCATAAAAGAAATCCGTTAATCGATGAATCACGGTGAAATTTTCGTATACCAGCATTCGCACGAATTGTTTTTACTCCCAGCTAGACAGAGAACTCGTAAATCTTTCATCCAAGAATTCTGATTAAATTCTTCTCGCTCGTGAGGAGGAGCAGAAAAAAAAATTAAAAACAATAATAAATTTCGAGAGTCTCATAGAGAGAGAAAGAGAGGGCTGCGAGCCAGATAAAGTTTGTTTCAGCGCTCGGTCGTTCCAAGTCTCGCACGCTCGGTAGAACTAGTGCCAAAGAAGCCGCTGCCGAGAGCGGGTCGTGAAAAGACGGTGTTCGATTCGCGAATTCTTATGTAACCCATTGGGTACGGTTCTCTTTAAGTTTCGTCTTTTTCCCCCTTCGAGTTTTAGAGCAAAACCCGGGTGTTGTATTCTTTTGCGATTGAGAAAATAGAAGATCTTTCGAATTTTAGAACTGTTTTCGTGCGATTTTGATTTATTCTAGATTTATAGAAAATGTGACGTTGAATTGTAAATTGTGATTAAAGTGTAATGGATTTAAACGAGCTGCTTTTGACTTTATGAAAAATAGTTTAGCTTGGTGAATGCCGGAAGAAACTTTTGAACATTGCCGCTCACATGTGTACGTATCCCATATACGTAGACGATCATTGTGTAGTCTACGTAAAATTTTGTTTTGACGAAGTTTTTCCTTGTGTATTTTTAAGATTATTAAACTTTTTTTTTATTTTTTAACTTACGAATTCCGTTTAGCTACAACTTTCGTTTTTTCAATTATTTTTTTATGCACATAAATAGACATTGCATAATATTTATTAACTAAAAAATAAAAAATCAGCATCGCGTATCCAAAATTCCGTGTAAAAATAAATTTTGGCTAGCGGTAGTTCATTCATCTTAGCCACTACTGTTTACACCCTCAACCCCTTCGCGAAAATACTCCGATTTTGAAAAACATACTTTCGCTCTATACGTGTATTCTCGCCATACTCTTGTCCATTATTTTTTTACTCTAATTCCGTCTAATCACCCGATCACATGTCAAGCCTCGTACTATTGACAACAACAGTCACATTGCAAAACAATAACATTCTTATCTGGCCAACGATCGAAGCAACAACCTATAAGTCACATTACTCGAGCCCAGCGCGAGACACGAGCGCAAGACCCCAGCGTTCCGAACTTAGCCGTGCAATTAAACGAGACGCGTCAATCTATTTTTACCTCGCGTGTGCGGTTCGGCTCTCTCTCCCTCTTACTGTGTGTATGTGCGTAGCGGCTGCCAAGCCGAAAGAGAGAGAGCCGCGAGGGAGAGACTTCACCTCTCACGTGATGTCTCGCACTACTGGGATCGTAATTGATTAGGTGCGAAATACTTCCGGGAGACGTCTCGATAATGGTTTTTCCTTATCTCGCTCGAAAAAAGAACAAGAAATAACACAAAATTATTTAAACCATAAAATTCTTGAAATATATACCGTAGAATCAATGTCGCAAATGTTGATGCTCGTTACAGAGATAAAGCACATGGTGAGGAAGCAGAGTACGATCGACGTCCACTCGGTAAAAGTCAGCCTGAAGGACATCGTTTGTTATTTATCACTTCTGGAAGCCGGCACGCCCGAAGATAAATTGGAGTGTAAGTTCGACGAACCGTTTTTTTTCTCTCTTCTTTAAGCCCCCCCCCCCCTCCACCCCCACATCTCCCCCTCTGCTCCCTCTGTCTAGCGATTCGCGCGGCTTTTATTTTTAGCGGCTTACATACGCGCCCAAGTTTACGAGGGCGCTAACGGGCCTCTACTCCCCGATAGGCGTTAGATTGCTCGAACCGAGGGGAAAATAAAACGACGGGAGCTTTAGTCTTTTCTTTCTTTCCTTTTTTTTCTCTCTTTTTTTACGAGTGCTCTCGGGTCATTACGTAACTGGGCGAGCGGCGCGGAGGAAGAGAAAAAAATCGGCGGGGGAGTGCGCTCTCGTAACACACGCGCGCGCGGCTGTGTGTCTGTGCTGCCGGTGCGGCGAACTAAATATAGTTTTTTCGCGAAACGCGGCCTCTACGCTCGGGCGAATTAAGATGCGTGATCAAGCGGTTAAATTTGGCGACGATTTTGCCCGGCCTGATAATAAATTTCGATCAATTTTATTTAAAGCCCCGTTGCCCCGCCAACCGGCACTGATGACTTGACTTTTGATATTTTCTTAGACTCGATTGACGTGAGATGAGAATTTTCTCGGCTCTCGTCTGTATTATTTTTGTATCGTCACAAAGGATCATGTCTGAATCATCGCGATCATTAATAGGGGGATATCGTTAGCAAAAGCAATTTTAATTATTCACGAATTACATTAGCACACTTGGCTGACTTTTCTTGCGTTGAGGCATTTATGTATAAAGTTCATCTCGATCCATAAATGTAGTTTATTGTGTTACCATTGTGTGTTTCGCATTGTACTAATTCATGTACGTATGACTTCTTGTAGTTATGTTCCGGTTATACGACACCGACGGTAATGGAGTCCTTGATACAAATGTAAGTTGACAAAAACAAAAAATGAAGTCTCTTTGTCTTTTCCAAGGACCCCAAAAGCATACATCTCAACACATGATGTTTAATTTCTTGTACAGTCGTAGCAATTGTTTTACTGTCGGCACATAGTTCGGTGGCTTTAGTGACAAAATCACGAAACATTAGTCATAGTGTTCTTTTAATTACACTAAACATTTTCACGCAGTAGTCAAACGTTAGCTTCTTACGATAAAGAAACGCTGAATTGGCAAAAAAAAAAGATTATTCATTTCCAACGTGTTCCTTTTATCGCGATATCGATCACTACAACGCGGTAACTCAACACTTTAGCCATATCGAAACCAATGCCACACGATCTCTTCTCGTGTTTTTTTTTCGCTCGCACGCGCCAAAGGTTCGTCTGCTCTTTTTGCAATCTCACCCGAACTTTTTTTTTGTTCGTCTTCTCTTTCGAACAGGAGATGGATTGCATCGTCAACCAGATGATGAACGTCGCCGAGTATCTTGGATGGGACGTCTCGGAGCTTAAGCCGGTGAGTGGCTTCTGCTTTAATTAATCGACAACAATTTCGCCCATTCTCTCTCTCGCAACCTACGCTTCCTCCGTTACTCATCCTTTTCCGTTTTTTTTGCGAATCTTCACTTGAATGGAAAACTGATTTATCAAGAATACCACTCTTTCGCAAAATTGTACTACAAAATATTGTTAAATAAAAATAACATAATTTTTTCTTTTTTTTTTTTTTTTTGTTGAATAAATAATTCAGATACTGCAAGACATGATGATCGAGATAGATTACGACGCGGACGGTACGGTGTCGTTGGAGGAGTGGAAACGCGGCGGTTTGACGACCATTCCATTACTAGTGCTACTGGGCCTCGACTCGAACGTAAAAGAGGACGGTAATCACTTGTGGAGGCTAAAACACTTTAGCAAGCCGGCCTACTGCAACCTTTGCCTCAACATGCTCGTAGGCCTTGGCAAAAAGGGTCTTTGCTGCGTTTGTAAGTAATCTTGTTCGTTTCCCCTTACAACCATTGCCTTTCCAAGGCGTCGAAAGAAGAAATTAACACTCGCCGTACCGTTTCGTTTTAGTCTGCAAATACACGGTGCACGAGAGATGCGTGCAACGAGCTCCAGCCTCTTGCATCGCGACTTACGTTAAAAGTAAAAAAACCTCCCAAACGATGGTTCATCACTGGGTGGAGGGCAACTGTCACGGCAAGTGCTCCAAGTGCAGAAAAACCATAAAGAGTTACAACGGCATTACCGGCCTCCACTGTAGATGGTGTCAATTAACGGTAAGTTATATCCTTTACGCGTCACTCGCTCGAAGCCTTATAGAACAAAGCTGAACGTATATCGACGTCTTTCTCCAGCTGCACAATAAGTGCGTGTCACAAGTACGGGCGGAGTGCACGCTCGGCGACTACGCGACTCACATACTGCCGCCCACGGCTATCTGTCCGGTGGTGCTCGACCGGCAGAGGTCACTGTCGCGCGACAGCAAACGGGGCAGCAAGCACTGCCAAGAGTCGTCCTTGACCAGCTCGGTAAGGCATTACAGCACTTCCTTGTCGAAGCTCCATTGTAGCTTTGCAATGTTCCATTTGAATTTTGTTAATCCATATCGCTTCCTCTTATTCTCGCAACAGGGCAGCTACTTGTCGGCGACCTCGGTCGCACAGCAGCCGGCAATGTCATTCCAAATAACGCCACCGACGAACACGGTGCCACTGCTCGTCTTCATAAATCCGAAATCGGGCGGTCGACAAGGCGAGCGTATGCTAAGGAAATTTCAATACATACTTAATCCGAGACAAGTGCACAATCTTGCCATTGGCGGACCAATACAGGGACTGCAGATGTTCAAGGACGTGGAGAACTTCAAGGTCATATGCTGCGGTGGCGACGGCACCGTTGGCTGGGTCCTCGAAACTATGGGTACGTGTTCCTTTTTTTCTCAATTATGTGCCTTCGTGGGATGTTCGATAGTTCGTTGGATAAGGTATGCCGAATAGAGGAAATTCGACAGAGGGGAAAATTCCTTTGAAAGCGCGAATAATCGAGCGTGTGTGCCAGGAAAATTTCGATCTGAACAAAGTTAATTAGTGTCGAATTTATCGTATTACAGATCGAGTTCAATTTGAGCACCAACCAGCAGTTGCGGTTATACCTCTTGGGACGGGAAACGATTTGGCCCGATGTTTGCGCTGGGGAGGCGGCTACGAGGGAGAAGCCGTTCACAAGCTTCTAAAGGTATGTGCTGTTCAATTATCGATTGTCGCGCGGCTTTTAATTAAATAAAACGTTAAACAATAACAACGTTATTGATTGAGCTTGATTTGTCGTTTTTAAAACAGAAAATTGAAAAAGCAACGCCGGTAATGATGGACCGATGGCAGATCGAGGTAGCCGATGCGGTCGAGGAGAAAAAGCCGCATCAGGACACAATACCTTACAACATAATCAACAACTACTTCTCGGTGGGGGTGGACGCGGCGATCTGCGTAAAGTTTCATCTCGAGCGCGAGAAAAATCCCGAGAAATTCAACAGTCGCATGAAGAACAAGCTCTGGTACTTTGAGTACGCGACGACCGAGCAATTCGCGGCGAGCTGCAAGAATCTTCACGAGGACATCGAAATAATCGTTGGTTACATTTTAATGTTCATTTTCAATCATCCACCTAAAATTGTAAAAAAAATAATAATAAACAATGAATTTGTTTTAGTGTGATGGCGTTCCTTTGGACTTGGCTCACGGTCCAGCGCTTCAGGGCGTAGCCTTGCTCAACATTCCTTTCACTCACGGAGGCTCGAATCTCTGGGGTGAGCATCACTCGAGACATCGGCTGGGCAAGCGGAAAAAGCGCCCCGACAAGGAGCTCAGCACAAGCAGCTTCAATTCGGTCGATCTCACCGTTGCTATTCAAGGCTAGTGTTAACGCGCGTTTTAATTATTTCTCAAAATTTCAATATACTTCTTCTTTGTTGTGATTTGTCGCTAATGGTTGGAAAAATAATTACAGATATCGGAGATAATCTCATAGAGGTTATTGGATTGGAAAATTGTCTGCACATGGGTCAAGTAAAAACGGGATTACGTGCCTCGGGCAGACGATTGGCCCAGTGCAGTAGTATACAGATAACGACCACAAAACGCTTTCCCATGCAAATCGATGGCGAACCTTGGATGCAAGGTCCTTGTACTGTGAGTTTAAACGAAAATTTTTTCTAAAAAGAAAAGAAAATTGTATCTGAATATATAAAGCCGTTTTTATAAATAAATATTTACTGTTGTAGATAACGATCACGCATAAAAATCAAGTGCCGATGCTAATGGCTCCGCCGCCGGAGAAGCGGAAGGGCTTATTTCGGTTTCTCAAGAGGTGAATTAACATTTTGCCAAGCTAGAAGACGCAACGTCACGTCAGTCACATTAAAAAAGAATCAAAATAACTTCCTGACTTCATCTAGTCTGAGTCCACTTTTTTCAAAAAACGAGCGTTTCGTTGAAGAGAGAGATAGAAAGAGATTCAAGAGCGCGTCATAGTCTTGATTTAAAAAAAAAAACGCCAAAGCGGACTTTAATTTAAGGTTTATATTTAATGCTCATTCATTACCTTTCATTTATATTCTCACATTACGACTAACGTACAAAGAGTTTTTTTTCTATCGAATAAAAAAAAAATCTCTTACTTCATAGCTAGACGAAGAATAAAAAAAATTATCCTGTCTTTTGTTATGAAACGTATATAGCTATATATGTGTAAAAAATTGAATATGAAAAAAAAAGAAAAAATTATTTATCAATGGTGTACAGTATTTTCAAAACTATTTAATTAATAATAAATCGTTTCACAAAATCGACGTCTTATTGTAGACCGTCGGTGGAAACGATGTCATAGAACGCTTACTAACAGTTTAACTCAATAAAAAAATATTTATGTATTTAGTGAATAAAATGTTAAAGTACGTATGTTCGTAATTACAATGCTTAGGTTGTAAGTAAGTCAGTCGTTAAAGTTTTAGTCAAATTTAGCCGTTATATTTTTCATTGATTTTTTACTATTTGTTATGTCATGCAAATTATTAATGTTGTGTTAAATCACAATTATGAATTGTTATAAGCTCAAAATTAGTTATAAATTTTATATACCGAAAAAAAACGTTGACAGTATAAAAATTTGATAAATGTTATTTTTTAATATAAGTCACGAACAAATTAGACGTAATTCTCACAACAAAATTATATAAAAATTTTAAATTGCAAACATTCATTTAAACAAAAAATTATTGGTAGTAAACTATTTCTTTTCTTTTCAATTAAAGCTTGATATTGATAAACATCAATTTACTGCAGTTAAAGAAATTCTAAAAGCACTTATATATCCCTCATGCACATTTGCGTAAGATATATTTAAAAAATATGTGTTTTACAATGTAGGTACGACAGCAACGTAATGCCATAATGAAAAATATTAAAAGCTAAAAGAAATATTAGTAACTAGTAAATTTAATTTTATGAAAATAAGTGGACTAAATATATTATTTCGTCCAATTTTCATACAAATGTCGGATCTAGTCTTCTTATAAACTCTCTTTTAGATAAAAATTAAAGTTATAATAAGTTATGCAATACAGAGGCTAGATAGAAATAATTTTTGCATTCGTATAATTACTTTTACTCATGAAAAATATTTATAAGTGTTTAAAATTGTACAGATCTAACTAGTTTGTGATGCGTTAAGTTCTTATTGTTTGTATTTTAAATATGATTTTTGGAGCAATATAAACCGAGCATATCACTGGTGTATATTAACTTTGTTGTACGTTTAAGTTTTTACAATAATTTTGTACATTTGGTAAGAAAAAAAATAATGTTACAATGTATGATGATACACTACTGCATTTTAATTATGTACGTATGTAATTCTCTCGAAAATCATTACACTGATATGTCACGTATCATAACGCCGTGATTTAATTGTACCAGTAGATATAAACAAAGAAAAATTCAAGTTTCTTATTGAGTGCTCCTTAAAATTTCTTTTAAATGATATTTTATTCTAAGTAATCTAGAGCAACTGCTATAAAAAGAACACCAGTATGGACCATTACAATAAAATATTTTCCGTCCGTTTGATAGTATACAAACAAAATACAGTTAGCTCGTAAATAATTATTTAATTCGTTTTGGAGTGCTCAGAGATTTTCAACAGATTATTTGTAAAAAAAAATAAATAAAAATCTAAAATCAAATGCTTGTAATGAATGCTGTAGTAGAATGAAACATTCTAATAATTATAAACAGCGCAAAAATTATAAAAAAAAATTACTCATAATTTACGATGATAATGCTTTCAGTATATGTTACGGAATTTATATTTAAAATCACACAATTCTTACAGCGCACAGCATTTAGCTTAATATTATTATATCCAATCGGGACCATTTGATGTAAATTGATAATAGCCGTCTACATTCAAAGTAATTTTTCTACATTACGGTACATTTGTGTTGAGCATTATTGAAATGAATAGACAAAAAAAAATAAAAATACTGGCGAAAACATTGCATTTTTCTTTAAACTATAATAAAAGAAAACATAATCTAACGTTATTAACAAATTGTAGTAAGTCAAAGGTTAACTGGTAACTTAGGGTAATAAAATGATAAATACGCTTACTCAAAGACAAATTTGATAGGAATAAAAAAACTTGAAGATTGAGAAGTTATATATTACTAAAAGTTATGTATATTATAAAAATGCTATTTAAATATATATATTTAAATATAAATATACTTATTATTGTCGAAAGTAAAACTATTACGTATATTTAATAATTTTATTTTATTTATTTTAACAAAAGAAAAGGAAGGGAGTTTAAGAATAAAGTTTACTCGCGAACCTTTTATTTCTGTAAATAAAGTTAACAAATTTTTTGTTATAAAACCATTTTTTATGAATCTACTTGACTTAATGTGCTTTTCTATATAAAAAAAAATATTTTAAAGCTATTACGAAAAAACAATAAATATTCTTTTATAAAACACGAAAAGTGAACAAATATAGATTGAACATTTTTCATAAAAATCTTGCAGGTTTACTCCGCAACTTTATGTGGTGCACAAAATTATTTAAAAGACAAAATAGAAATATTATTTCTTAGAACAAACACTTTTACGTATTAGCACGAGCATAAAATTTTAATGGCTTGAGAAATTTAATATGATCGAGTATTGCATAGCTAAATTTACTGCCATTTTTTTCTCGGATCTGTATGTTTCATTAAGCACTACTGCCATTTTTCAAAAACTAAAAAATGTATATTACTGTACTACATTGAAATAAACCTGTTTATAGTGTAAATGAATTGAAAATCATAAAAATGTAAATTTTCTATAGAAATAAATAGTGATTACATTAGTAAGACATGTATAATTAAATATTGTTATAATATTTATTGTACTCTTTTTTTTTTGCCAATTACAAACATATTGTTTTCTATCATAGAAATTAAACTTAAATGTCAGAAAATGTAAGTTGTCTTTGTCCAATCTAATAAAAAACTAAAAATTTCAAATTCTCATGTCATTTTTGTCTTACCTTTTTATATCGCGTTTTGATTATTTTAGAAGTCACACATTGTCTATTACACAAACGTCGACTGATTTAAAAGCATAAATCACCTTGCACTTTACATTATCATCCATGGCACTGAGAATGAATTGTCTGTAGGCCGAAACTCGAGCATGAGCTCCAGGGGCATACTGTTCGTCACAATTAAAAGGACCAATGTTGATGACGCCTACTAAGATGTTTCCGCTTACTACAACTGGACCACCACTGTCCCCCTACAAATCGTACCGATAATAATCAAGTAAATGATAAAAAAAATTAGTTTGAATAAAAATCTAAAATTATTGTTTACCGCGCATGAGCCACTGGGAGGATGTGCTGCGCTTGCAACCGATTGTACGCATATGAATTGATCATTGATTTTTATCAGCGGCAGCGATGGGTAAGCCTTCTTGTACAGCTGCAAAAAGAATTAACGAATAATATTTCTCGTCGCAGCTATACCACCACACATGCAAAAAAGAAATTTCAAGTAAAATCATCTCACCAAGTATTTCAGCCGACAGTCTGTATTAGATATGATTCTGGTCTTAAGCGCGCGCAGCTTGTCCGAGGGAACGATATCAGATCTATCCAAAGGACTTGCCCTGCGCTTGTTGGAGAGAGACACAGAGCCGTAACCGGTAACGACAGCTTCCCAGTTCTCGTATGTCTCATCGTTAGGCAGTTCGACTTTGCCCAGGAAAGTATTTTTTTTCAAATTCAATTTTCCTGCCAACTAAAAGTTGTCTCGTTTTCATTGCAGCTCCTAAGAATCCAACGATACGAAAAACACAAACACACACCTTAAGTACGGCGACATCCGCATATTGTTGCTTAAACACGTGATTCGAGGGTATGTATATCCTCTCGACCTTCATAATGATAACGGGTGGTCCTAGGTCTTTGGTTGAACTCGCACCAGCTACGACCGTTAGATCGAGTCCGTTAAATGGCTCGGCGCCTTCGTCGAGAACGCAGTGGGCAGCTGTGATCACTCGATCCTCGGCGATTATGCTACCGCCGCAAGTGTGTACGCCATCTTCCATTATCGACACTTGGTACTTGAAGTCATGGGACAAGGCCGATTGACCTCCAACTATCTTTTCGGTCTCCAATGTTTTTGCTTCAGTAAGGATTTAGAAAATAAAAATTGCTTTGATGAGCGCCAAAAGAGTATATTAAATTATACGTGAATGTTTGAAAATGTTAAAGTGACTATAAATGAGAAAGTTTAATTTTACCATTTTCGATCGAAAATCCAATCAGGATGAAAATCGCGAAATACTGAAAACTATACATTTCGAAGTGACGCGAATAGCTCAAATAATTGTCTTTAAATAGCCTTCCAATCAGTTGCTCTTCATTTAACGCTACATTGCTCCAACGCAATGAATGAATTAATCATCATTATGTCAATGAAACGGAAAAAAATTAATCGGATACGGCTTCTCGGAGCTTTTGTAAAATAAGTTAAAAATAAAAATAAAAGTGTTACGCTCTGACGAAATCAATAATATTTACAATTGTGTATTTCATATCAATTTATTAACAAATCAACAATTTTAATTACATCTACATTATTATTTAAAAAATGCCTAACATTATACACACTGGAATAGGATTTATAGAAACGAGTACGCATTTCTTGTCGTTAGCCAATGCTTTTTTAATGAACGTCAGGTGAGAAGTGACTCTAGTGTGAACTCCGGGAGCATAAAATTCGTTGCAGCTCAAAGGACCGTAACTTACGAGTCCTATCAAGGTGTTGTCGTCGGTTACTAATCCGCTACCACTGTCGCCCTGCAAAGGACAATAAAAGCGTTAACGTTATCGAATAATAAAATATTTACGAACAAAATCGCATCGATAAATACCTCACAAGTGCCCTTGGGATTATTTCCAACCGCTCCATTAGCTAAACTGCAGATTGACGCGTCCTGAATCGTTACGGCTGGGACTTCTTTAAAAATGTTAGTGTAAACCTAAAAATTGTATTTTATTTTTGCGATATTTACGTGGTGCACAAAAATTTTTCATAACAATAGCAGTGTTAATTTTAAAAGCGAAGATTACGACTATTTACTTACGTTCCATTTTTTCTGGCATGCGCTTTTCGAAACAATCGTCGACCTTATGAAATTCATTTCCTTGGACTCAACGTGAGTGTTGTCCACCAAATTCTGCGTGCTGCCCGATACATCGCCGAAACCGCTGATGATCACCTCTTTTCCTTCGTACAGTTGATTCGCATCCAAGGGCAAGTTGACTTTTTGCATGCACGAATATTTATCGAAAACAAACGGACGTGTTACCTGCAATTTTTCACGTTGTTCAATAGATTTCACGGACACAATTTTTAAGGTCGTACGACTTTAATACCTACCGTTATTACAGCGATATCGGCTAGTAAACTCTCGGGTTCGTATTGCGCATGTACGAAAATTTTGAAGGCTCGGGTCTTGAACGCGTATTTCTTATTGTTTAAATCAGTGACGTTGGCAATGATATTGAGTGGTATGCCGATGTGTTGACGATAATCCTGGAGTACGCAGTGGGCCGCAGTCGCTACGTGATATTCGTCGAGAATAACACCGCCACAGGTGTATTCAGTCTCGACCAACAAGGCGACCCCGTGCTTAAACCGACATTGCTGGACCGAATCTCCACCGACGATAGATTCGATCTCGAGAGCTTTAAAACAATTGTATGGATAAAGATACATTAATAGAATTGAAGAAAATTATTTATTTACGGGCAACTTACCAATGCCAGCACAAACGAGAATGAGAAAATTGAGTAAGACGGTAACTAGTCCGGGAAGATGCATCTTTATGATTAGTTTCAAGCGGATTATTATTTTCTTGAATAATTTATACAGAGCTTTATTGGTTTATATACAGATATCGCGTGATTTATATACTGGACGAAAAAGTTCAATCTTAAGTGTTAGATTGATAAATGTCGTTGAATGACGAATCGTTTTCTCATATTTAATTGTGTTCAAACTGAAAACTTAATTATTAATTTTATGCGTTATTTCTTCAACAACGCAAATTTAAATATTTTATGCCAGGGGTATTATACTCTAATTTAAATAGATATAGTTTGTAATGCTAAATTCGATTCGAGCTTCTTAACCCCAGCAAAATTATCTACAGCTCTTAGCATAATAAATAATTAATTCTCGAGATTTAATCGTTAAACCTACTGTAAAAATTTAATCGAGCGTTATTTTTAATTAACACGCGAAGAAACGCAGCCGTCTTTTAAATTTAGAAGCCGTTGTCAATTGCACTGAAATACATTAAAATAAAATTTATTACCAATTTTATGAAAGATTACAATGACAATTTATTGCTTAAAATAAGCTTATACAACAATTTATTCATTCGTTATCTTACGACACGACACAAGTTTTATAAGGTTTGACAGAAACAACTTTACACATTTCGTCGTCGTTTAAAGCTTTTTGAATGAATGGCAAGTAAGAAGCGACTCTGATACCGACTGCAGGAGCTAAATAATTATTGCAAGTGAAAGGATTGAGAATTGCTATTCCGGCTAATACGTTATTATTCGTCACGAAAGCACCACCTTCGTCTTTCTGTAATGCATAAAAACATAATACGATTCTTTATTTATTGTAAAAAGTTAAATTTCAATGAAATACGTCCGAAATAAATGTTTTCATCACCTTGCAGGAGCCTGTAGGTTCGTACTTGGTCGCATTGAAGGCTTCGGCGCAGATAAAAGTATCTTCGATCGTCTGGCGTGGAATTGCACCAAACTGAAGGTTATCGGCATAAGTCTGTAATTTATAACGTTGAAAAAGCTCGATTACTTTGGTTTCAAGTGGTTACAATATCATTTAAAATTTTTTAGTAGGGTGAAATTGATAGAAATGCCAAATAAAGAAAAAGAAAAGACACACATAACATCTGATATATATATATATATATACACGAAAAGATCCCTGATGGTTAAAAATACTCACAGGGGCGTACAACCATGCCGGCTATTTCGTGAGCATGCAATAACAAAAATCGACGTGATATTATAATATTCCTAGGCGTGATTTTACTGAGAAAAACAATTATTTCGTCCGCGTGCAGCTTAAATCTCAGAATGTTTCCACGACTTTTACAGTTATTCAATGCTCGATAACCAATTCATCAAAGTCGTATCGCACTTGCAACTATTATTCTTAAACATTTTACAAACAGGCTCTTACTACCAAAAAATTACTGCGAGTAATGTAGAGGGAAAAGTATTTTTCTCAGATTTATTATGACGTGAGAATTGGATATGCGCGAGCCAACGTGTGATATTGTATATCTATCGCAAAATGGATATATTGCCGCGGAATTTTCTCTCGTTTCTACGTAATGGTGCGATATAAAAGGATGGATGCGTATACGCATATATATCTAACTTCCTGGATCTAATAATAATAATCATTAAGAAGAGTTGAACGATAACTGAGAAATAATGTGGAAAATAACAATATAACATAGAGCTGGATAGCCGTTGATACATTACCGCGATTTTGGTCTGGCCAACAGCTGGCGGCACTTCGAGGTCCTTGGGTATGCGGACGTATCCGAAATTGTGCTTGTACTGAACGCACCAGACGCCGAGGTAGTCGATGTCGTAGACGGTCAGGCCGTCCGGTAAAACGATCTTTATGTCGACGCCCTCGTAGCCGCTTAATCGCGTGGTCCTGACCAACGCGCAATCACATTAGGGTTAATAAAAAGAATATGAAGAAAACAAGTATATCTATAATCGTCTTTGACTCACTCGTTGACTTCGTTAGGTATCTTCATGCCGTACTGGTCGGGCTCGGAGCCGTTGCCGACCCAGAAGTATGCGTCGGGCCCCTTACCGTCGTAGTGGAGGTTCGGTATGTAGAAGGTCTTGCTGTCGAGGATGGTGATGTTGCCGCTGCGCAGCCCGTGCGCCAGCCGCGAGAACTCGGGCAGCACGCGGGGCATCGGGATAGTAAGGTTCTTTGGGACGTTGATGGACACCAGAGAGGCCTGCAACACAGGATTTTCCACCAAATTCAGTAAGTCTAGTCCAGAATTCGACTTGTTTTCCGACGATCACTGAGGGGCTTTTTGCGGATATTAACTAGGGATAAGAAACTGGAGGGGAAGATGGGACAGAATTAGAGCCCTCGTTTCAATGCGCGAATTTCATCAACCACACTTTCATAACTCTATTACGGGGCTACATCGAAACGTTCTAACTTGCTTTGGCCTCGGTTGATTTGGGCTTGTGTCTCTCGTCGCTTTTTCTCATCTCTGCCAGTCTAATTGAAACTTGGCGATCGTAAAGATTTTCTCTTCGATAAGTAAAAAAGAAATATGAAATGACGGAACAACATATCGCTCGATTGGCGCGCCTTTTCCCTCATTATGTTCTCGTTAAGTGAACGTCTTTATTTTCTATACGCAGTAACCTGGCGTTTTGCACTTCTTAGCCGAGCGATTCGATCGCCTAATAATTATCAACGTTTCCCCGGGCCGCTTCTCTCGGTAACGTAGGAAGCTCCCTCCGTTCAAGCAAAGCCACTACCCTCTTAAGGCACGCGTCGCGGCGAATTTGCATGGGGACTTAATCAGATTTCGTTTAAGAGCTCGTCAATCATACATCCCAGCCAACCCCTAGTCACCCTCTCTCTCTCGTGCTACCCCTCTCTCATTCTCTGTCGTCGAATAAGAGCGGGACGCTTCCGCGCCTGCCCATTACGCGCTGGAAGTTCTTTGCCGGGGTAGGTTGCTAAGCATTGAGGATCAAAAAGGATGTGCGTGCGGCTTTCGTGAATTTAGACTTGTGTTAATTTTGTTGTTTTACTTTTTTTTGATTATTTTATTCTTTTTGTTGTTGTTTTACTTCGACTTTTATTTTGTTGTACTTGTTTTCTTTCTTTTTTTTATTTTGTTTTTTTCCTTTCAACTTTTGGAATTTTTTCACTTCGTTTTACTTTTTTTTATTTTCCATCCAAGAAGTTTTACTTCTACAGCCCGTCCCGTGACGGTTTTTTTTAATCTTACACGTGAATTTTTTTGTTTTAATTCTTTTTCCTTTTTATTTATACTTCTGTTTTTATTTTATTATACTTTTCTTATTTTTTTCATTAATTATTTCATTTAATAGTCAAGTACCTTTAAAAAGATTTATGACTCGCTTATTTGCGTCAAATTTGGCTAGTAATATGGGGGTTTACGGTTCGATCCTCGGAGGAATCTGTTTTTTTTAGCTAGTAAGGGGACTTTTGGTCGGAAGGTTGGGTCCGGCATTTGTCGAAACACTTCCGGAAATTACTTCCATGACGCACTTCCGTAACGCATTTCCGTTACTCCCGTCCAAAAGTGCCTAGTGCGCCCAAAGAAGTTTTACTTCAAAAATAATACTTACGTCCCACAAACTCTGACACTGCTCGTTGCTCTTGACTTTAGCTGACAACTGATACAACCGAGTAGACGGAATGAGTTTGTCAAATTCATTGAAGACCTTTTGGTCTTCGGGGCGCGTGAAGCCAAAACCACTGAGAGTCACGTTTTGATTAAGGAACGCATCGCTCGCGTTTCTGGGCAAATCAACCTTAGCCATGCAGCTTTGGTTGTTGAGAACGAACGGAGGATTCACCTGGAAAACAATTGATCTCGATTATTTGAATCTAAAGTAATAAACACTTGGTGGTGATTCATCTTACCTTTAGTACAGCTATGTCCGCTTTGTAATTGCCGGGAACGTAATCCGAATGTAGGAAAATCTTGCTGATCTTCGTTTTAAAGGCCGGTTTCTTTAAATCCGTAGTACCGGCGACTATTTCTACCCTTTGAGAAGTAAAACCTTCGTTCTCGGCGAGGACGCAGTGAGCTGCCGTCACGGCGTAATTCTCGTTAATAATGGCACCTCCGCAAACGAGCGCGTTGCGTAACTTCAAACCGAGCTGATACTTGAGCTGGCAATGCGGAGTTAAACTACCACCGACTATCAACTCAGTCTCCAGAGCTTTATTTTCAAAAAAGAAACAAGGAGAAAAGAAATTACGTGAAAAATCAGACAAATTTGTTGATTAACTTATTTTTGTTTTACTTACCGGAACTATAAAGATGTAAGCTTAAAAAAATCGGTAAAAATACGAGAAGGTTGAACGAACCCATTTTGAACATTTGAAAGCTTGGCAAGTAGTAAGCTTTGAAAGAAAATTTTGCTGTTTTATATCAACAATTTTTTGAAGCCACTTATGCGACAATAGAGTCAAGGTATACATAATTTAGTAAGAAACATAAAATTCAATAAAAATCGTTTTGCATAAGAATGATATTGAATTTAAAAATTCAAATTTTTTTGCATAAATTTAATTGATACAAGAAGTTCGATAATTTTTCAAAATTTGTCAAATAAAAGATATTTGAAATTAGGTTAGTTGGAAATTTATGAATATTTTTAATTAAACGCTTAAATTAAAAAAACCGCTGCAACGGCTTTAGCAGTATGCTTTCTCAGAGAACAATAACTTTTATCATAAAAATAATTTACTTCTTTTAACAAAATTATAAATTACAATATAAATTTAACCTATAAATATTTTTAAAATTTTTTGTGTAAGGCCGTTGTAAGGCTTTCCCTTTGAGAAAGCAAAAAACGAAAT